>CAKKOB020000700.1:0-38915 GCA_918844115.2 Phlebotomus perniciosus | reverse complement strand
GAAGAAATAAATACCTACTAGGAGAGTGTTTTAGTAACTTTAGATTGTTTGTCTCTAAACTAAATAGTCCAAATACTTAATATTTGATGTAGATTGTGTCTTAAAATTGTTAAATCAACATTATTAAATATTTTTCTCTTTATATGTAGTGGGTGTACAAATAATTTTCTGCCTTGTTGTTGCAATTTTCTCAATATAGCTGTGTCTTAAGAAACTTTTTTTTTTTACAAATTATTTCTTTATTTAATATTCCTTAGATTACAAAATTATTTCATTATTTCTTTATAAATTTTTCTTATTTACAAAGTTTTCAGCCGCGGCTGTTTCCTTTGTTTTGTGTGTGTGTGTGTTTACTTCATTACATATTTATAATTAGTTTTTGTTTGTTTTTATAATATAGTTTTGTTTTTTACAACCTTTTTGATAGAGATTTAAGTGTTAAATTGGATTCTTCTCAAACAGAACGAGATAAAAGATACGGTAAATCATTAGAGTAAGCGCGGTTTATCAGAAAATCCGACCAAGTATTAACACTTAACATTAGGTAAAGCATGTTTGTGGTTCTTGTATCCGGATAAACTTATATGTATGTATATGTACTCTAATGATTTTCCGTATCTTCGGTAGCTTCTATCTTGCGTTTTCTAAATAGCTAAACTTTAAGTGTTAACAATTAACAATTGTTAGTTACATAATTCGTCATTAATTATATTCCGTATTTTTCGTCTCTTTCTTGTTAACCGCGTTTATGAATTAAAGTGAGCATCTCTGCAAGAGAATATAGATTTGAGCGATTAACGTAATCTTGAGCGAGATTAATCACATTCCACGGTCAGGGCAAAGAATTTCGTGATGCTGAGCAAATATTCATCGTCAATTATTTCAAAGTAATAATTTCGGGGCTAAAGACGTCAGAAAAAAAATATGGGTCAAAGTCATGAGTTGTTATGGGAAATGATATGGGAAAAAAATCTCGAAAGTTTTCCTTACTGCTCAGAGAATTTCCCACAAAAGTTATCAATTCTGGATATTTTCCTCTCATCAATTTCCGAGAAATGATAGCTCTTTTTTCAATTATACACTTAACACTTGCCGTAAGGAAGACAATAAATTGCGCGTATCGTCCAATTGATTCATTTAATTTAATTCATGTGAATTTTTCACACTACGTTGTAAGCCTGAGATGATTCACTATCTCGATAAGATGCAATTTTCCCCTTTTTGTTTTCCAATAAATAAGGAATTAGCAAGACAATCAATTAAAACACGCGCGGGGGAATCTCCTCTCGAAAATCGTGTCCCGCTCACTGATAATACCATTCATCTATTTTCCATAAATATTAGCATTATATGAGAGAGAAGAGTGCACATTGATTGGAGTTTGGTAGTTATAATTCATTAAGAATTGCATTTTATGCACATCATAATTCTCTCTGTCTCCGTAATCGCTCCCTCCTTGCACCGCGCTGCAAGTGATGACTCTTGGCGAACCGGACGGATCACAGGCCGTTCTGTAGAGGTCTCAGAGAGTCGTGGTATGTGTAATGTTTATAAACATATGGCTCAGAAGAGTTACATTTAATAAACAATCAACTACGCGAATCACAGAAATATAATGGAGACCCACACTTCAGATCGAGTGCCTCGCGAGGCCCCGCAGTGAAATGTGCAACAGCCAATACAACTTTAAGAAAACTCACTTGAAGACTAATGAAAATTTAATACACGTAATAAATAATTAGCTTTGAATTTGGGATTCTTATGAAGAACTTTTAAGTTCTAAGATAAAGTATGAATAAAAAAATCTAATAGAAGATTTTCTAAAAAAATGTTTGTTAAAGGCTTATCGTAACCGAAGAAATGATATTTTTTTTAAAATTTTTTATTATATTTTTGTTAATAAAGAACTAGAATTCAAATTATTCGTAACAAAGCATTACTTTGATTAATTATTTGAGATGGCAAAGTACAAAAAGCCTTCCAGTTAAAAATAAAATTCTCTCCTATAAATTTTCCTGCAAAATTCCAAAATTATACATTGATAAATTCAAAAATTACGCGATTTCTCTACGTGAACACCACAATGTGTAAGTTTGCGAGGTTCAGTGTATCTCCACAACAGCGACACTGAGTAAGGCCTAAGCCGAGGAATATATAAAGGTAAGCAACTCGTTATAGTAATTCATTTGGTTTGAATGGTGAAGATGTAAATGACTTTAAGAGAATTTACATTGGGATAGAAAAGTTAATCTCTTCAGTGTTATTTACTGTTCAATTTACTCTTTTGTGAAAATAGACACCAAATAGAAACGCAAAGTGAGAAAAATAGTGCCCAAAATTGTGTTACGTTCAAGTGCAAATATTCCATTTCCTGCGATATTTATTTTTTGTGGAGTAGTTTCACCGATCGTGACACTGTTTCTTTGCTTGTTTAGTTTTCGGTAGATCCCACAGATAAAGTGCAACCGGCTGACGATTAATAAAATATCATGAATCAAGCCATTAAAGTGAGTTTTCTCATGATTTTCTTGCACAATTAATTTTGCGATAATCACCAGTGTTGGTAAAATTATTTAATGGTGCTCAACATTTTTTGCATTCATTCTCTTGTTGACTGGATTTGAAATTGTCAGAGCAGCTAAGGTGCGCTCGAGGGTGAATTAGAGGTGCACCCAATGTCTCAGTAATTTGTCTCAAGCCTTTCATAAGAATATCTTTCATATCCGACAGAGTGGGAGATAATTTTCATTATTGGTATCACTCAGTTGGAAAAAAGAGAAGCGAACGCAAAAAAACAGTGAATCAAGAAGAAACAATATAAAGCTAATATTAATCCATCTCATTGTGCAATGGACATTGTTGGCAAAACACGGAAGTAAGATTGCCACAGGAGGAAATGGTGTGTGGGTGGAATTTGTGAGGTGAAAGAGTTGCTCTCGCAAATGTAGAACAATATGTTCTTATTTTCAAATCTATCCTCGATCTTTATTGCCTTCTTTCTCTCTGAGCAATTTCTTCTTTCTCTCCTTTCGTCGATTGAAACCTCATTCAACGGAGAAAGAATTCTATTGAATACATTTTAACCCAAATAACTGGGAGAATTTTATTCATTGCCCAACGCGATGTCTGCACAGACTCCATAACATACAACCACCAATGCTATGGGTGTTGTTTATTCCTCAACTTTCAGTGTAATATTAAGAGATTAGAGACATGAAAACAGTTATTTCATCTCATGTATTGTTTGATCGCATAAAATCCAAACAAATGGTAATTTTGCAAGATTAAAAAAAAACGCACCAAGAAGCAGGAGAGAATATTTGTCTCAATACAATGAATTAAAAAAAATGTTCTCACTGGCGGAGAAACAGAGGCGCGAAAAAACGTGTGAGAGCGAGAAAGAGGAAATAATTGGCAGGAGTAACACAAAAAATATCATAAGAATGAACCCCCAGAGGTGTAAAAATGCATCATATCTGACCATAGAATTTTAATTAATTTATTGAGCAAAAATCTCATCCACCTCCATGTCTTTTTCAACGCCAAACACCAATTTCCTCCACTCACTTTGGCGAGACAGGCACTTCTGGTGAAGACAAAGTGCGTTTCATTGTTGGCTCATTTACTAATCATGTGTATAAAGGCAGTTACAATCAGTATATTAGGCAGAAAGAGAGCTAATTTGTATCCACGTCTCATAGAACACCGCAAGTATTGAAGAACCGCGTCAACGTTTCTAATAGCCACGGTTACAAATTCTCCTCAAAGGCCCACGCAAATCATTTCCACCAATATTTCGCGGATGTCGGTGCACTCAGAAAAAATCACAATTTGTGTGAAGTTCATATTTTATTGGGGCATCCAATTGTATAACATTTTTTTTAATTTATTCAGCTATAAAGTTACACTTTTGATTTGAATGGCACTGAGAATAAAGGTTTCTCAGAAAATTAACCTCTTCAGTTTCTTGGTAAGAATTTCTATTTCTTGGAAAGATTAGTAATTTAATTTGCTGTTTCTTTTTAAAAAATATTTAAATAAGGGAAAAATATTTAAAAAAAAACGTGGTGAAACTAAGAAAACAGTAATTTTGAAAACAGAAAAATATCTTAGAATTTATGGAATTCTGGGGAAAAACTCTATTATTATTATATTCAAAAGCGTAGGGAAAACTAGAAACAATAATTTGAGATTTTTCCAAATTATCAAATTAGCTTCAAATATTTAGACAAAATGTATTTCTCTATAAAGAACAGCCACGGTCACAACATTAACAACATACGCCTCTCTAGGCTTAAGTCGTAAGTATATGTCGGCTATAAGCCAGCCAGCTTTAAGTTAAGTACAAGCTTTAAGCATAAGCAGACTTTAATGTTTATCCCTGGCTATATGGATCTCTTGAATCCAAAAGCCGTATAAATTAAATAGAGAGAGAGAATGTTTATCCCAGAATTTAATTTTAAGACAGCTTTAAGTCAGTTTTAAAGTCAGTCAGCGCTTAGAGTGGAAAATTAGCAACTAAAACGTGGCTTAGGGCTCCGATAAACCTGCGTTTAGCAGGAGACTTTGCTTAGCGCATGTTCTTTTGATGCTTAAGCAGGTTTGAACTTTAAGTCAGCTTCAAGCCTTCGAGCCAGTCTTAAGTTTTAAGTAGGGCTCATTACAAAGTAAATTTTTGTTTATTGATTTGTTGAAGGTATATTGGAGATTAATTTTGATAGATGTGGATCCAGCTTTGAGACAGAATTGTGAGAAAAAAAAACATTAAATTGCAAAAGACATCGCCTATAGCCAATAAATTACCCGACTATTGGCCTTTGGGTTAACCCAAAAAAATTTCTATAAGAAGCAAAATTTAAAATAATAATTTGTTTGAGAAAGCCCCGTCTTGGGGCAGTTTCAAACAGGGCTGTTTTCTGCCACAAATGGCGCAAATTTGACTTAAGTATGATTTATTACATTAAATTGCCTTAATAATTTGCATTTTTACTAAAATAGTTGTTAGGTACTTCAATGCTATTAGTTTCTTTTTTTTTGACAAAATATTAGATTTTCTATTTAGTAAAAATGTGCATCTGTTACCCTTTTGATATCATTTTTTTTAATCTAATTCGATTTAATTTGATTATCAGAAAAATTGAGTTTTTTTACGCTTTTTAGGATAAGTACAAACTTTATCTCAGTGTAATTTGCGATTCTCTCTTGGCAAATATGTGTGGACAAGGAGAGTGCCAGAGATCGTGATCGAGAAAATCGGTTGGTCTCTAACGAAAGAACTTCTATGCTGAATTAGACGTATTTTTTCATTAAAAAAAATACCATGACCACGATAGAACATTAACATTTGAGTTGTGGTGTGTGATTTTGGCGGAAAAATCCGCGTGGCCTTTAAGACCGCCTTATGATTGCCATCGAAGCACATGAGAATGTCTCGGAGCGAATATTTAGCCCGATGTACGACAAAAAATTATACAGTTGTGCACGATTTCACTTTTAGGAGGAATAAAAGACATGTATCCCAGTAGTTTTATTGCACTCTTGATGCAACTTTATTACCAGTCTCGCATTACTTCATCATCATCACCCATGAATGCGTCTTCTGGCCCGCGGAGTCTTCTCTCTCATATCCATTCATCAAGACGCTGCAGACTCTCAGTCATGCGTGGCGGAGTTGTTGGATAAATTTGTCATTCTTGTAATTGCAGACTCTCGTGCTGTTCAGCGCTCTGCTGATCATACTCGTCCACTCGACCACGCTCAAGTCGCCCAAAGTCTACAATGCTCTCATCACCACAGATCAGAATCTCATTCCCAGCAGAGCATACCCTGTCGTCCAGCCCACGATCCATGATGCTGGCTTTGGCTACTCCGCTTTTGGCCTTGGTCACCATCACCATCAGAACGCCTTCGGACTGTACGACCCGTACGCCGGACCATACCATCATCATGGAGGATTTGTCGGAGGACCAGTGCCTGGTTATCAGGCCAGAAATCAGTTCTCATTCTTCAGCCACCAGGCGGTAAATCTCTCAAAGGATTCGCAGTTAAAATTTAAATTTCATTTCGAACAATTTTTGCAGAAAAATGCAGCTGGAGTCTCTGCCGCCGCCGCCGAGGAATCTGCTGCTTCCGGTGTGACAAATGATCAGGCCATTATTAGTGGAAATGACGCTCAACTCGACGCAGGATCTGTCTCATCGGTCTCATCTGTAGCCAGTGCCAATTCATTGAAGGAGAATCTACCAATTCCTCTCAACGAATACGGTTTGCCACCAAATCTGATTCCTCTCTCAACAGCCCAGGACTTCAACCGACAAGGGAATCCCGTCAATTTGCAGCCCTATCCTTACAACTCATATCCTCTGATCTATGACTCCTTCGGCGGATACAATGTGAATCCCTACTTGCCACCCTTCAACTACTATCCTTCCGTGTTCGGAGCAGGAGCCGCAGGAGCGGCGGCTGGAGCAGCGCCTGGAGCACTTCCAGGAGCCGGACCTGTTGGGCCTCTTGATGGGGCCGCAGGAGATGCAGGCGCTGTGGGTGGAGATGATGGAGTCGCTGATGGGGGTGCTGGTGGAGACATTGATGATAGCCAAGGTGATTGATTTTTTTTCAGGAGAGAATTTATTCGATTCTAATAACTTTTCTTTGTGACAATTTCAGGTGGGGATGTGGATAGTGGAGCCGGTGGTGATGATGGTGGTGCCGGCGGATCATCAGACGGTTCTGGTGGTGACAGTGATGGAGGCGCTGCCAGTGAGAAGATCAACGACGGAGGTTCAGGAGGTTCATCGAGTTCCAGCACTTCTGGTGGATCTGGTGGCAGTTCTGGAAGCTCAAGTTCATCTGGTGGATCTGAAGGCTCAGGAACCAGCACAGGAGGAGGCTCCAGTGGATCATCGAGTAGCAGCGGTTATCGCGGCGGTACTCGAAGAACTGGCTTCCGCGGCAGCAACATCCGCTCCGCATTGAGAGCCGATGCTGAGACTCCCACTCAATGATTAACTCTTCCCGCAAAGCCACCCCCCGACATCCAATTCTCTTCTTAACTTATTAATCGTGTATACTCTCCTCAACTGAATGGTACTTTTTATAGGTGCTATACTTAGAAACTCCCCCGTTTTATTATGTACAAGAAATTGAAATAAAGAAATTGTGAAACAGATCTCCTCATTCATACGTCCCGGATGGTGAGTGTTGGTGCGTCTGTCGATGGAGCATGGCCATAGATGAAGATCTTGAAGTGAAATCCCTGACCGTATTGACCCTGAACATCGAGAAAGACCCAATTGTGATTCATTCCGCCCGAATTGAGCGTCATAACTCCGCCAGTTCCGTCTTCCATCTGATCTTCGGCGATTATACACTTTATTGGCACTGGTGGATCGATATAGATCTGTTTCGCAGATAGAGATTTATGAATTAAACATTTTTTTTTCACCTGTGCGACCCTCGAACTTGGGGCTCACCTCAAGAGTGGCATTGAGAGTACTCGGCCCAGAATTTTCAATTCTCGTATCGTCTGTGTAGATCATCACGTCGTCTGAACTGCAGACTCCACTGAGAAAGTTATTTCTCTCCCCAAATATTGGGGCACCCACGACAACGGGGGCCACGAGGACAAGACATGGAAGCACCACTTGCACAAGATACAGCTTCATTTCGCAAAAAAAATATATATTCACTCGACGCGGCTTAGTGGACTAAAACTGGTGGATTTTTGTCATGCTAAATCCCCAAATGGGTCTTTAACTGGCCATACGGAATAGAAAACATGGCCCTAAAATGACCCCATGCGATAAGGAAGACTCAATTAAAAGTCGGAAATTAGTCAACATTAAACATTACATACAATGTTGTAGCAATAGTTTTTCGTTCATTCATATCAGGGAAAGACTACATATAGCTTCTATATTGCTAAGTTGTAGTTTCGGAACATCACTTTATTGTGTCCCATTCATAAAATTAGTTTTGGTTTTATTAGATTTGACAGAGATATAATTGAAATCCGGGCATCAGCTCGAGCAAAAAATGCTTCAATAAAAAATGACTTTATGAATGAATTGGATTACAAACACCAGTTTGCAGAATCACCTGATGATTTCTACTCTTCATGGTTCATTACGCCATTCTTTTTTGCAATAATCAGGATATAGAGTACATCATATTCGATGATGATAGTCAAGCCCCCAAAATTTCCCCAAGTTTAAGCAAAAAAAAACGATTTTGTACTCAATGGTTTTTATTTTTTGGCATTTTTACAAATTTATTCATTTTATTTATTCATCTGAAATTATCCTGTTTATCCACTCACGATGAGCTCCAACTCTCGTGTAAATTCCCGGTAATCCTTCATCCTTTATGGGCTTTCGGGAGCGCGCATAAGAACTGAGTCCAATCACCTGATACCGTCCATCGTGGATGCCCATTAGAGGTCCTCCCAAATCCCCATAACACGAGTCTCCACGCTCATCCCACGCACAGAATTCCTCTCGCTCGGAGAACTCTGCTGTCTTCCTGTGGAAGAGCGTGGAGCAGTCCTGAGGCGTGAGCGGACTCACCGGCATTGTCTGATAATTGTAATTCAGACGACCAAATTGATTACTCTTCCGGCACACGTGGAAATACATCTCCCGGAAGTTGTAGTTATCCGAATTGGGTAGACAAACCGGGCGAACGTAGCTGGTCAAATTCAATGGCTTTTGCAACTTTATCAGAGCAATATCTCGTCGATTGTGCAGGAAAATATCATCCACATCAACTGAGACTCGCTGGGAGGTATTTTTCTGCCCATGAGCGTCCACAAATTCCCCCAAACGGACTTTTGAGCTGAAAAAAATATCGCAGCTTATCTCATGCTCTTCTAAACTCAGAAGTTTATTGAGAAATTGTGGCCATGAGGAAAAAATGATTCAATATGTCAATTATCTCTCTCTAAAAAAATTAAAGCTTTCACCTCGATTTTGTGCTTGAAATCTAATCTTGAATTAACTATCTTTAAATCACTTTTCAATTAATTTTAAAGAAAATTGTATGAAATTAAATGGATGATGTAACACAAGTTCAAGATAAATCTTTTTTAATACCGAAAAGGGATTCTAATTTCTCAGGCGTCGCAAAAATTTCTCAAAACGCTTTAAAGTGCTCTAAGCGCGTTATAGTGCTTTGAGCGTTTTAAAATGCTCTAAGCGCGGTATAGTGCTCTAAGCGCTTTAAAATGCTCTAAGCGCGTTAAAGTCCTTTAAGCGTGTTAAATTGCTTTGAGCGCTTTAAAATGCTCTAAGCGCGTTAAAGTGTTTTGAGCGCGTTAAAGTGCTGTAAGCGCGTTAAAGTGCTGTAAGCGCGTGAAAGTGCTCTAAGCACTTTAAGTGCTTAGCGCGTTCATGTGTTTTAAGCGCGTTGAAGTGCTCTAGGTACGGTAAAATGCTCTTAGCGCGATAAAATCGTTTCAAACGTTTTCTTTAGTTGAAAATTTTTTTTAGTTCCTCGGGTTTCGCGAAATATTTCTTGGGTTTATCGAAATATTTCTCGAGCCAATTCGACCAGAGATTTTCTACATTAGTAACCCCTTGTTTTTAAAGCATTTTTTTTTGAAAATCCTTTTCAATACTCACACAACATAGAAAGGACGTGAATTGTGGATGCTAGACACAGTCGTGAGAACAAATTGATCAGTGATTAGCACTCCCTTGCTAAGAGTTTTCTTCATTCGCTTATTATTGGGATTAGAATGTTCCAAAACGGCAATCCATGGATAAATCTCCCCAGTTTTTGCTCCACAATTCTTCTTCCAGGCCTTTGGGGCCTTCGTGGTTGTCGTAGGTTCAGTTGTCGTAGTCGTGGCTTCTGTTGTCGAAGAACTAGTAGTTGTTGAAGCAACTTCTGTGGTTGTTGTTGATCTAAATCGATTCCTAAACCTAAAAGGTGCCCTTGTCGTGGCTGTACTGTTGGCGGCACATTCGACCTGTGCACTTAGCAAACCTAACAATTATATTAACAATTTATGATTAATATCGCCAATAAAATCTCTGCGCACATGCAAAAACCGCTCGAGGAAAACGATATAAAGAAATTTGCACTTGAATTTATAATGATTAATCATGATGTGAGGATTAAAATATTACTTATTATTGGCACACTAAATATTTATTGCACTGTTATTTCCTCAAATCACGTTTTTTCTACTCCCCCTCTCGTTAGAGATCACAAGTGATTCCGGAGTGAATGGAACTTACAGACAAGCAGAGAGCAGGAAAAATACACGACAGCCTTTGTGGACATTCTTGGCAATTTGCTCTCGGGAGTGATGGAATTAGACTGATTAATTTGCGAACGGGTTAAGGCACAACCAGCAATAATCACGCAGTTGGGCGGAAAAAAGGTCAAATTTTATCAAAATAGATCAAGTGTTTCAGAAATAGTGAAACGTTACTTTTCAAATTCCACAATCGCCCCCCACTACGAGTTTAATCTCAATGGTTGATTGAAATTTTCAATGGAAATTGGAAAATTTTCTAAAGTTTCATGAGATTAATTTAAATTTCATGCAACTTCCAAGTCTGATTAGCCAAGACACTCACCTCTTGTTTATGCAATGTGGGGAGTTTAATGTTTTTCTGCAGAGATTTTTTGAGTCAAGAGGGAAAATGAGTGTTTGCCGGAAATCCCTGAGTTTCCTGTACTCTTCAGGAGTATGGAAATACTCCTCAAAGTATCAGTATTCAGTGCTGTTTGGAAGCGGCTTCTGCCAATCACATCGTAAGTAAGAAAATCAATAAATCTTTGAAGTACAAAATCTCTCAGTTTCTCTCCAAAATTTCTCACTCTCTGAATCCCCCTCCTCTTCTCCCACTGAAGGTCCAGCTCCAGAAGCGTTTCGGCCGTCAAAGAGCACACAACCACTTGTTACAGTTTCTCGACACTTTCACAAATCACCTCAAAGGTTATCAAAACGCGTTAAAATGGTAAGTTTAATCTCTGGGGAAGAGCTCAGCTTCTCCGATTTGAGCGAATGACTGACTTTACGAGGGAATTCATTGAATTTTCCAGCCCAAATTGGAAGGTGAGGAACGTCAGAAGCAGTTGGAGCCCCTCTTCAAGGCTGGCTGGAGTATGGTCCAGGACCGAGATGCCATTAACAGGGAATTCCTCTTCAAGAACTTCAACGAAGCCTTTGGCTTTATGACCAGAGTGGCTCTCCTGGCTGAGAAAATGGATCATCATCCTGAGTGGTTCAACGTGTACAACAAAGTCCAAGTGACAATGTCCACCCATGATGTCTCCGGACTCAGTACCAAGGATGTGCGAGTGGCTAATTTTATGGAGGATGTTTTTAAGACCTACCAGTAAATCCGGCTCTCTCCAGCATCACATCTCATGGGTCCAGAAGGCATTAAAAAGTGGCAATAAAAGAATTCTCACACGCTCCACTTGGATTTGCAATTTATGCTGTTATGTCTTTACTCAGGATTTCATAAGGGGCGTTCTCCTCCTTCCCCGGAGACGTTTCATCAGTCATGTATCTTAAAGAGAGAGATTGGGAAATTTTCAATTACTCTGCTTCTTTCCAATTTCGAGGCTAATTACCCAATTTTCCTGAAGAAATCCATTCCACTGGGATTATTCTTCAATACAGTGAGAACGAGTTTCTCCATGTGCCAGTGAGACGCCGCCACCTCCAGGATCTTCATCATGTGAGATCCTAAACCCCTCCGCCGGGCGCTTTCCTCCAATTGAGCCTCGTAGCTACCGGAAAAACGGGGAAATCAGTCATCTCTTTCTTATATTTTCAAATAATTAGATTTCTTTAGATCCTCACCAGTAGAGAACACTCCTCCCATGGTCCATGTCGAATCTGAACATACAGTAAGCCACCGGAATGTTTCCCTCCTCTGTGTAAGCAACCAAATATCTCGCCCAGTGTTTGTTCAGATCCGCCTGCTTGATTTTGGGCTGCCATCCCAGTGAACAGGAACTATAGAATTTTCCCACATTCCGTTCCGCCAACTTGATAGCCCACTTCAGGGTTTTCTGGGGAATTTCTGCCTTCCTCCAGGACTTCAGCTTCACCCGGAAATCATCTCTCGTGTAAGTAAACATTTCATTGAGCCTCTCCAGTGGATCCGACGCATTGCACGCCTTCTCTATCATCTGCTGCCTTTCTTTCACAGATAATTCAACCATTTTTCCTGCTTAAATTGCTAATAAAACCTTCCAAAATTTCTGTGAAAATATGTAAAACTGTGAGCGTCTTAAGGAAGTGAGGTTATGTTTGTCTATTGACGTCACAATTGGCGCGCTTTCGATGTTCGAAAAAGGGAAATTTTTTAAAATTAGGGAGTCCTAACCGTAAAAAAGAGAAATGGATTTGCATGCTTGTTTCACTGTATTTATCTGGAGAAACATAAAATTCTATGCCACGCAACGAAATTACTTAAGCAAGAGCTTTAAAATCCGATGCGTAAAGGGTATACATTTACACCGGATGCCATAAAATCCACTGGAATATAGGATGAAGATGATCTTCACAGTAGCATCTTTTGATCGCCTGGACTTAAGCCTTGGGAACATAAGTTAGGATTATGGCAGAATATCCCGACACAGGAACCAATGAACTCGCCACCTTTGACCTAAAATAGAAAAGAGAAGCATTTAAAATGCGTTTTGATGATTTCTGGAGTTCAGATACTCACTTAACAGCCACATCTGTGACGTTGTAGTTCGCACTTATTGTGTGCACGGTCAGTTCATCCGCAATCCCGACTACATTGGTAAAGTTGGCATCCACGTGATTACCTGTGGGATTGAGAACCACGAAGAAGCCCGGATTTCCAGACTTTGACCTGTTGGAAGAGATCGAAAGTGAGTATTTCCGGACAAGATCAAACTCAATTAGTTATAATTTACCAAAGTCTGTTAGCCACGTGTTAGTTATGGTTAATGCCGAGGAAGAAATGAAGTTAGAACTCATTAGTATTTGTTAACAGACAATGAGTCAGAGAGCTCTGTGAATCACAGAATCCTACCTGGAATACCCCACAACGGTGCTGTTGACATCTTTGTAGAGATCAAAGCTGCCGTGCATGTATGAGGGCGAAGTGCGCATCTTGTGGAAGGCTTCAGTGGAGTAATCCTCCACCTTGGCCTTGGGAGCATCCACATTGAACACCGGCACTCCCGGAATGAGTTGCAGGAAGATATTATACTCGGAAATGGTGATATTCTTCAGCCATTCCTGCTTCACGTAGTTCCACTGCAACCAGAAGTGTTTTCCCGCCTCCACTGTGCTCTTCCAAACATTCCTCAACTCCCGGTAGATGTGATCCGCCGTGGTGCTGTTGGCCAGCATATTTGGCACGCGTCCCAGTTGAATCATGTCCAGCGACTGCAATCCCGCCGAGGACATGTACACTTCGGGACGATCGATGTCATCGGATGAGGCCAGGAAGCCCTCATCGTTCGTGATATTATGCACATACGCCTTGAGACCGTACAGCAAGTCACCCAATCCATCCTGGTAGGTTGTGTGGGCGTGTGTCCAGAAGCCGTACTGAGTGTGATCGTAGTTGGGCCTATTGGAGGGACCATCGTTTGTCAGTTTCTGATCTATAATGAAGTGCTTAGTGTTAGCCAGGCGAATCCCCTTAACGCCGAGATCAACCACCGCCTTGAGGACGCCCTTGAGCTTGGTCAGCGCCACAGGATCATTCAGTTGCAAATCGAATCGATCTGGGCCGAATTGCTGGAGGAAGATGAAGCCACCCTCATTAGTCCAGGCACTCCCATTCACCACCGACACCCAATTATTGGGCACTTGATTTCCCTCGCGCCACACGAAAGCACTTCTCACATCGGGATTGTTGATGGCCTTCTGGAAGAGTGGATCTTCGCGAGTGACAAAGTTCGGTGTGAGATCCAGAATGAGATTCACTCCGGCTGCCGTGAAGGCACCGGCGAGTTTCTTCAGGGCATCTGAAATGGCAGGGTCTGTGCCGATGTTGTACGTCTCAGCTGGCGGCACCTCGTAGATCACTCCCTTAACGCCCAGAGCCTTGATAGCGCTCACAACACTGTCACCTGGAGAGACATCGTCAATCTTGACCAGTGGTCCTTGCTTCCACCACGACAGAGGCTCCGGAGCGGCACATTTGGGCGCATAGACAATGATCAGAATCGCTCCGATCAGCATGCCCGCCCACAGGCCCCAGAAGCAGATGAAGAGGAACCAGCGCAAACGCACCCAGAACGGATCATTGGCAAACTTCATGAGCTCCTCCTTGGTCAGCCCTGTGAATGTCTTATCCACGGCTCCAATGTCGATCTTCGCATCCCCATTCGGCTGATCGCCACTGATGAACTTCACCTCCTCCTTCTTGGCCAGATTCTGCTGCTCTTCCTCACCAGCTCCCAACATCTGCTCATCGGCTCCCTCCTCAGACATGTCCACCTTCTCGCGCACCATGTTGGAATTTTTCACTGCGTCGCTTATCACTGCTTGTGGAGAAAGAAGCACACAAACAATCAATATTTGCGCAATTCCATCATTAGTCTCTCCCGAGGGTTGTTCATTTCTCGAAAATTTGTACATTCGTTACTGGGAAAGTAACTTTTTTTTTATATTCAGAGCACTTATCATACGGGTTGTTAACATTTCTTTTGTTACTGTTGGTGAGCTATATTAAAGGCTAATAATTTTATTTAGTCAAAAGTTGCGTTGGAATTCTAAAACAGAGTAAGTTTCTGATAAGAAATTGATTAAAAATAAAAAAGTTATGTAATTTCCCGGGAAATTCTGAAACGCTTTAAAGAAGATTCAAAATCATGGAAAACCAATTGAGATTAACACGTCCTAAGGAATTGAACCATTAAATTTGTCATTTTTCATGAAATAGTATCTGCATTTCTAGAAAACGGGTCAGCAATCCTCTAATAGCTGAAGACAAAGGTCAAAATCGTGAAATAATCAACTAATCCCAAATCAGAATACGAGTTAATTCGGTTAATTCATTAGGTCTTTTCTTTCGCGGTCAATTTACTTTATCAAGTTTTACTTATCTTGCAAATTATTTAAAACATTTAGCATATTTCTTCTAATTGTTAATTAACGAACTCGCTAAGAGGCATTAGACTTAATGAAGGCAATGAAATTACAAACGGAAGCATTTTTTGTGTAACTTGAGATCAAATTCAGCGAAATTCAATACCGCGTATTTTGCTGAGATTTTCTTTCACACATTTTAGGCTAAAATTAGTGTTGAATGCCTTTCTGTTCTACAAGTTCTGTTGAGTAAGCAATTAGAATGTTTTTTGCTCTCGCAACTTAGGAATACGTTCAAAAATAAGAATGATTTGTGCTCTGAAGTATTTCCTTTTGTCAATGACCAACCCTCGGGATCTTGGGTATCTGTGGAGGAAATTGAATTTAGAGAGAGAGACTCCAGAGAGGGAAATTGGCTCTAATAGGGATGCTCTACTGTACAAGATAAAATTAGATTTAAATAAATTCTAGAGAGAGAGACTGACTAAATTACAAGCAACAACTCGTGACAAAAGCGCGTCACAGAAGCAGATTGATATGTTGAGGCAATTATCACTTTATTTGTACAGAAGCTGGAGAATAGATTCTCCAGAGCGGGAAGGAGAGAGAGAAGAGCTGTGACTGAAATTCTGAGGAAGACAAACAAGCATCTACGGTATCTGTGGTGGCAACAAAAGACTGCAAAAAAAAGTGATAAGTGAGATAAATCGTGGTGAGAATAACCTTCAGTGGTGGTTGTGGATTTGGGGCAAATAAACTGGGATGAACAGAGAGGCAAAAGTCCTTTCTGGCTTTGCTCGCCCGTTTTCCCATAGAGATTTTCTGACGCAATCCACGCAAGTAATGACATGGGCATCAATGTCCGCCCTTTCCGGAATTGACTTGAAACATTTTCAATACCAGCGTGGTCACTGCGGGTTATTCTTATCACGAGATCGCATCTCACACAGCACATCACACGATGAGGAAAAGAGACAATTCAGAGGGGAAGGAAAAATATAGCATAAAATAAAATGTAATATAAGCAGAAAGTAATAGAGAATGAAAAGATAGATCACCCATGCAAAAGACACAATGCGACAATAGATCACACAGACCGTTCTCTAGTCCCTCTACGTCAACCTTGTGATGCTGATGATCTGTGTCCGGAAGGGTCTTGTAGGACTCTTTGGGGAGGGCAATATCGGAAGCGGACAATCTCTGCGCCTCCAGGTTCAACTTGCTACTATTCCTTTCCACTCTATCTGGCATCTTGCTGGCAGTTCTATTTCTCTTCGGGTCACGATTGCCTACTCGTAGCACACTCGTACTCGCGGTGTCTTGATTAGTCCAATAAAAAGAGAATATAATTCCGTGGAAAACGGTCGTCTAGCCTCTCGAGAAAGCGATATACACATTCACACCGTCGCGCTACAGAAACTCCGCGCCTGCGTAGTAGTCTCACCAGTCACACACTCTGTCTGCCATTGCCGCGTCCACGAGCGGCGTTGGATACCAAAAAAATCCGCACTGGGTTGCCAGATTTGTGGGAAATGGACGTCTGACTCCGTGAAATTATGGCGGCCGTAGCCGCCTCTTGTGAGTCTGCTGGCAAAGCCGCCGCCTGCCACTATTTGAACAGTGGAGGTTCCCTTTGTCGTCGAAGTGTCAAGAAAAAACGTCACGTTCACGTCTGAGTAAAAGCCCAAGGAAAAAACCTTTGAAAAACCCAAAAGAAGAAGAAAAACATTAGAAAAGGATCTTAGTCAAGGTGATTTGTGACTTATTCAAGTGTTAATTCGTCGTAGAGGCCATTGCAATTGGATTTTCCCGAAGAAATAAAGAGGACATGAAAAGGTAAGAGATGAGAAAAAAAATTCTAAAAAAGAGCAATAAATTAGTGTTTCTACAGCGAATTTTCATCATATTATGATCGACTGCCAGTAAAGCAAATTATTTCGCAAGTCAGTGAAAAGTATTTTTTTTAATTATTTGTTGCTCAATTTTTCTACTGTTGTATGCGTTACTACATACCATATATGTAAACTATTCTGTATTGCATGTATAAGAAGTCATAGTTTTTAAATCAAAAACTATTATTCTTACCCGTAAACTTGCCTACGTTTCCTGTAACACCTTTATTTTCCATTTATTTTATTCCTTTTTTCATGGCCATCTTTAAGGATTAATTAAAAAAAATGTACCACCCAAAAACGAGTCATGCTAAACTTGTTGCGCGCAGAAGGATGTATTTCAAAATGAAAAAAGAACTGGAGAAAATGGAATCGCTCCAAAATAACGAATCTTCTCCATCAAAATGGCGTAAAACCGTCACTTTGACGAGCTGCGAATCGTCTAGTTTTCTGGAAGAGCCCTCCCAATCGGAGCCAATCCATCAGTCATCATTTCAGAATCAAGAATTAGAAGCGTCGATTAATTTCAGACCCCAGTCGGATTCACCTCCGCTTGAGCGGTCCGAGTTGGTCACTGTTGAACAAAATGCACCTGATATTCTCTCAAATCAAGCCTCAAATGAAGATGTAGATGAGCGTTTACGGAAGAATTTGCGACAACTTTTTGCCAAATACAGCGTAGAGAGAACCTTTGGGAATGAACTTTTACAAGTGTTGCGACAAGCTGGTCATCAACTTTCCAGAACAGTGGACGCAATATTGGATACAAAGGGAACCGAAGGGGAGATCAGCACCATGGGAAATGAGAGTACTAAACAAATAAATAAAATAAAATAAAATAAAAAAAATGAAACTACACACAGTTCAGCTGCCGATCGCTGATCTCAATGGTGTTCGAGAATTAGAATAAATCTGCAAGAAAGAGCCAGGATGTGTTCTGTCCATTTTGAGAGGCTTCACACCGAAAGGAGATTCCACATCCACAACCTCTGGCCTATCCCATTTTTTTCAGATAAAATACTATAAATCTGTATAATGTCGAGGGAGTTAAAGGGAAGAAATGCTATGCGAAATTGAGGATAACTAAAGTTTTAAAAACAGCGTGGGATGAAACATTGCCAGACGCAAATAAAGAAAAGGCGTTCAAAACGCTTATTCAGCACCAGTTCAGGATGGTCAAAAATCGTTAAAGGACATATAGATCGCGAGAGAAGAAGGTAACTATAAAAAATTGGAAAGTTTCCTAAAATATCAATGTTTTTTTTCTAGAATGCTGATGCATTTGGGGATTGGGAATAAAGCGGGTGCGGATTGATGAACAATTGATTATTGAAATATTTGAAATTTGAAATAAATTTTTACTTTGTTTACTCTTAAAATATAATTTTGTTTCAAATTTTACTACTAAATCAAAACTATATATTTTCATTTAGAAAAAAGAAAAAAAAACTAATAATTATTAATAAATAGACTGCCGCCGCATAACCACTGTGGTAGTCGTTGCTCGCCGCGGACAATTTATCAGCTCAAACCTCCACCACGAGGGGAAATTTTTGCATCGCCTCTGGCAATCCGTTTTCGAAATTCCTGTGACATTCGGAATTATATAATTTGGTCTTGGAGGATTTTCACGGTGAATTTTCTCGATTTTCCTCTGAATTCAGGTGAAATCATCATCCCGCCATCATGTCCGACAAAGCTGTGTCCAGACCCATGAAATTCCCCTACACCTTCTCCGCAAAAATCGCCCAGTTCCCCTACAAATTCTACTTCACGAAGCAGTGGATCTGGAAGTATTATGCCATCTCGGTGTTGTGCTGTGTCCCCGTCTTCTACAAGATCAGCAAACTCGGTGAGTAGTCCCAGGAGCCTCCCTCAATCCCTGAATCCTAATGTGAACTCGGAATTGCCTTTTGCAGCCAACTCTCCTGAGAATAAGGCCAAGTGGGCGGAGATGAAGAGGAAGGAAGCTGCTGAACACCATTAAGAACTCCCGGAATCCTCTTAGGTCCAAAAAATATCTGTAGTCTCATGGGATGTTAAATAAAATCGTGCAGCGCTAATTGAGAGCTGAAGCAGTACGAAATGATGAAATTTAATTTGTCTCTAAGTTGGGGATCTCATAAAGTTACGGGGGATTCGGTAAGTTTTTCTCAAATTTCCTACTACAAAATTATTATTTCTTTCTGCTGCGACTGGATCTGCTCCTCTCCACCACAGTGATCTCGTTCTCCTCATCAGATATCATGTCACTGTGCTTGAAGGGGAACTTAAGTTCTTTGCACTTTTCCATCACGAATCGCTCCAAGGAGATGCCAGCTCTGAGAAAAAAATAAAAAATCAGTTAAGAAGGCTTTCCTGGTTTGCAGGAGAGAAAATCAAGACTTACTGGTAGATTTTGGAGTCACTATTGTTGTAGGCATCGCAATTCTGAAACACTTGCTCAATGTCCCTGATCAGCATCTCATTGGTGGCGTAATCGCCACAATTCAGCTTGGACTTGATCTTGGCAAAGTCCATGGGATTCTTTATGATCTCATAGTAGTCAGGCACTTCCACTTTGGCCACTGGCCGATTGAAAGGCCACGAATCCGGATGTTTAGCGATCGCATGGAGCAGAGCATAGAGAGACACGCTGTCCAGAGGAAGATTCTCACCAGATCTACGAAGTTTCTTCCCACTCTTCTCCACGGGAGCCTCTAGAGCGTCATTCTGACTCCTGAGAGATCGACGAGGAGTTCTGGTCTCCTTCCGCTTCTTTGCCGGTGGTTCTTCATCCTCATCCTGAGATGTGTTCAGCTCAGCCTGGACATTTCTCAATCTTATAGTGGATTTTTTCCTCTTGGAAGCTGCACTGGTCTTCCCATTGACCACCTCCTGTCTCCTGGACGCCCTCAAGGGTCTGTTTTGATTCTGATCATCAGCTGAAAGATCATTGAAAAATCACTTGAGTATTAATTCTTCCTGAAATTTATCCAAAAACTACCTTTTCGACAATTTGAGCACTCCCACTTCTTTCCAGGCTTCACCCAATTCTTCTTATTGATACAGCTTGAGTGACGAGAACTGCTGCAAGTGGAACACTTGATCAGCTTCCCTGATTTGTGACACGCATCGCATTCATCTTCACTGGAATCGCTGAAATCCCAAAAACGTGATCTATTCATAATTCCAAATTTCCAGTTCGCAATCCAATAAGATACTTACTTTGACTTTGCACGATCGGAATCTGATGAATTCTCCTCCTCATCAGTGTCCATTTCATCGTCATTGACCAGAGTATTATCCTCCTCCTCGTCGCTGGATTCATCCTCCTTGAAGATCTTCCTCTTCCTGTTGCTCGCCGGTGCTTCTGGCTTTCGACACTTGAGGCAGAACCAATCACCCTCCGGCACTTTCGTAAGTGGTGGCTTCAGGCAGAACATGTGGCATCCGCTGTTGCACTCATCGCAGAGCAGCATTTTGTCAGGATCACTCTTGCGTCGACAGATCTGACAGGCGGCATGACTCGCAGCCTGAGTCCACACGATCGAGTCATACAGGACGTTGTAATGTAGAAAGACTTGAGAATAGTTGGTGGCGCGCGGCAGAGCTGTCTCCCACTCTTGCAGATTCTTCACCGTCTTCGGCAACTTCAGAGCCACCTCCTTGGGCTTCTCCTTGGCCACTCCGAAAGGCCACTTCAAGAACTTGGTGTCGATGGTGCGTTTCACTTGTAAGAGCGCCATCGCCAGGAAGTGGACCTTCTTCTTCTCCTCATCGAAATCATACAGAGGAATGGCCTCATCAGCACTATCCTCGGATTCCACATCCAGGGAGTCGGGTAAATCTGTTCCAGGATCCTCATAATCACTGTCTTCCTCTTCCTCATCTTCTTCCCTCTCTTTCTCCTTCTCCTTCTTTTCGTCCTTGGATCTTGTGGTTTCTTGTTAAAAAGAAAAATAAAAAAAGGTTTAGACTACTGTATTAGGAGGTGATGAGGAATCCCCCTATTAAAAAAGGTACAGATAATCTCAGCGTAAGAGCTCACTGACCTAAAACTAGCTGAAACTCAGCTGAATATGGGTTTGTGACTCAACTATGAAAAGGACTGTTTATACGAGTTTATAGTCCTTATCCGACAAGTTGATTTATTAAAAGTAATTGATGTTACATCATTTGCTATTTTTCGGTATATTCCAATGTAATACATATAGAAAAGGAGTCGAAAGTAAAAGAAAGAACCATTCCGTTTCATCAGCTCGTCAAAAAGCCTATTGCCTTGTCTAAACATGAGAAAGAAATTGGTATTATTCTATACTTTCGTGCTCTTTTTTGATCAACTTCAGCCTATTAATAAATAACAGAAGCTAAAAACTAAAAAGAACTTTGCTAATAAATCAGCTCGTCGAAAAGGCCTATTGGCTTCTCTAATCAGGTCTATTCATAGCGGAGACACAAACTCTCTTTTGGCTGAGTTTCAGCCAACTTCAAATCAGTAACAAATTCAGTGTTATTTGCAATCGAAAAATAGGGAATTTTAGAGCTTTTCTGGCTTTTCATTAGTGAATAGTGGCGAAAATATTGAAGTTGCACATATATCGAATTTCATCCCGATCTTTTCAGCGGTTTGATCCTATTTCTAACCCTAAGTTACTTTATTACATAGATAAGATAATATCAACTTACTTTTCACTGCTCCCAAATTGATGCCATTCTTGAGGATTTTGTAATCAAATGATGCCACTGCATCCCTCCATAATTGCCTGTTGGACACTTTGGGAACGCCCAAGTACTCCTGTGAGATCTTGAACTCCAGATCGAGGATATAGTCACACAAAACTTGGCTCATAATAACATTAATGTTTGAGCTCTCCTTCTGGAAATTTGCCGCCTCATATCGCTTCTGATCGGCCACATATTGCGATAGGATCTTCTCTTTCTGCTCCGGATTCACTTGAAGCAGGGCGTTTGGGCAAGTGATCACGTGGGCGACAATTAATTCGCGCTCCAACTCAAGTTGTTCTCGCAGCGGTTTCTCGCGGAAGCCACGACTATTGAGAGCCGCTGTTAGAGCGTCAATCTCTTCGGCCGTGTTGAAGTAGCTCCACTGAACTTTCCCTGGAAACTTTTGATTGTGCACTGGACACACTTCGGCCTTTGTTGTGCACATCCAGAGATCTCTCTGTGACACGGGCGTATTGGATTCCACATTGGAGATGTTAAAGCTGGTGATGGGAGGTTGAATCTTGTTCCCGTTGATTCTGTTGTTCTCCTTCTCGTTCGTCTTCAGTTGATTCGTGACGAGCTGTTTGATGATCTTGAACCGCTGATCCGGCGGACAGGTGGTGAGTTCCGGAATGTTCTTGGTGGCTTCCTCAAAGCACGGCCCCAAATCCTCCTCACTATGCTCCACATAGAGCCCCGGCAGGGAGTTGAAGAGCCAGTACTTCCGATGAGCCCGATCGGATCCCAAGTAGAGCTGATAGTCAAAGCATTGGGATTTGTTTTTCTCCAGTTCCACCATAAATTGCTTGTTAGCCTTCACTGACTGTGCTTCCAGAATCTCAAGTTTCTTTTGCAGGGCTTCATTGATCTCCCTCACTTTATCTGCATCCGGTTCAGTTTGTCCTTCCGGCACTTCGATGGCTTCCCTCTTTTTCTGCGCCTCCTCGCGGAGATCCTTCTTCTCCGTCTCATATCTGGCCACTCTTCGCCTCTCGGCCTGAGTGAGAGATTTCATGCTCAATCTGGCACTCGTAGCCTTCTCCATGCGTTCATCAATGATCTCCCTCACGGAGGAGTAGGTCATTATTTGAGCAATGAGACAATCAAGAATCTTGAAGATATCCCCAAGCGGCAGCTCATATAATGTCCGATCGGATAGAGCCCGGATTATGTGGGCGTATCGAAGCCGAAGGAGCAAACCAGGATTGTCGGTGTTGCGGTAGCCACCTCGAGTCTGATACCTATACCTAGCCGCCTGATCGTCTATCACAAGAGCTCCCGAACTCAGCAGATGCAGCCTCAAGATCTCACTCACTGTCGTCGCGTCCATGGGCAAGTCCGTCAACATCCAACTGTAGTACTTCTGCGGATACCTCACTGCTCGCGTAGCATGTAGTTCGGCATAGTGGATGGGATCACCTCTGGCTGCCTCTAACTTACTCTTAGATATCTTCCTGTAGCGCAGCACCACCTCACTCCTCTCCTCCATTTGCAGGGAGAATATCGTTGCGAGGAGCACCTGGACAATGTCACTGAGTGGTCCCGCCACATTGCGCACGAGAAATGCCCGCTGGAGCAGAGGAATGGTGACGCCCTTGGGAAACTTATCCCTAATCTGCAAAACCTCAGAGAAGGAGTAAATGAATTCTAGCACCATCAAGAAGTTCCCGTAGTAGCGCTTAGGCACCAGAAGCTCCATCGGCTTGGGATCCGGCAACACCTTCTGATCCTGCAGCAGGAGATCCTCATTGACAGAGTTCATTGCTCTCACGGTGCTCTGCACCATTGCGTGAAGCTCCTGTCTCTGGCGCTCTCTCTCCTCGGATAGCCTCTTTTGCTCTTCGGCCTGCATCTGAGCCAACTTCTCAGCCGCCTGTCGGTTGATCTCGTCAATTTCCTGATTGAACGCCTCCAGCTTAGCAGCACTCTTCCTGTTGGCCTCCTTAGAGAAGTACTTGGAGATTGGTGCCTGCTTCTTGGCCGGTTTGTCCCCCATAAGCGCCCTCGTGGAGGCCTCAAACACCGGCGGCTTCCCGATGTGAATGTTCTCAAATTTGATTGTGGAATTGTTTGTGTACTTCCTCAGAATGGGCTCCTTCACCACCAGTGCCCCGTTGACCATGTGAGTGTTGTCTCTGATGAAGAACTTCAACTTATCACGTGTGAGTCGGGTCTTGTGGCGCTTCAGGTCCTTCCCCTGGACACAAACTGTGTCCTTCTTCCTGAACAGATGAACTTTGTACTCAATCTCTGCGGCATTTGTACTATCCTTCCCGAAGGCCACCACCTTTCCCATCATCTCGGACTCATTCTTGGGGCAATAGATCACCTCTTCGCCCTTGAAGTAGCGATCCTTCATGTAGCTGTAAATCGCCTCCATCAAGTCCTGTACTCCGCTGCGACGTGTGTACGATGCAATGATGACCACGGCGGCCTTGAGGGACTTGGAGAAGCTCGAGAGAGACTCACGTGCATTCTGTTCACTCTCCAGCGCCTCCGAGTACGTCAGATTAGATTTTCCCGTGAGAGCGCATGTCCAAAGCATGGAGTTTATCAGCATCACCCGTTCGAAGTATTCCCTGGAAGTGAGGAAAAGAAACCAAAAGGGGGTGAGTAAATTCCCTCGAAAAAACACCCACTCACTATTTCCTCCAAAGCATTTTTTTCTTCCCCCGCAACAACCATGATTTTTTTATTCCTTCCCGCCTCCCCTCAGATTTACTTACTCGTGCTTCCGGAAGACCTCCTTCGTGATGGAGCAATAGAACACCTCCTCATCGTCCCGCAAATCATCCGGCGGAGGCACGGGTTTAAACTCTTTCCTCTTCATCAAAGGCATCTTTACGCGCTTTTTTGCAGAACAAAAGCCAAAAAGCTTCTGTAAAGCCTCGAGGTGATTTGGAGGGAAACGCGAGATGCCAAGCGCTGTCAGAAAATTTCTTCTCTCGCCCTTCCTCACTCCGCTCACCGACAAATCCCTGATTAAATCACTTGTCTAATCACTAGCTGACTTCTCACACATAATATTGTGTAATTTACACGGCGTTCAGGCAAATATTCAGTTGACGCTCTCGCGAAAAATGCTCGTTTGTTCAATGGATGCTAACTATGAGTTCACCTTGATCGCCAATATCCTGTTTGAATTCATGGCTTTCACCAAAATAACACGAAATATGATTCTTCTGCACTTTTAGGAATAAATTAACACATAAATAAGGGTGAATAAATAGAGCGAAGGGGTATATTTTCGCCAAAATTAAAACTTTTTGCTTAGAGCCAGCTTTTTTAACCCAAAGAAACTGACAGTAAGTGACAGCATGACAATTCGATGTTCTATGGCGCGCCCATCAGCAAAACGTCCCACTGCGTAGGGTCTATTCTGTCGACATGTCTGCAGACAAATCTCATGAGAGAAAGCACGGGATAAATTTTTCAAATTTTTAAATAAATGTTCTAACCGATTTGTAGATTATTTGCAGAATTGCATGGAAAACTTGACGAGGAAATTTGTCTAGATCAAAATCTGCGGATTTTCAGCAATATTGTTAGCCAGCATTTTCCATAAAAAAAAATAAAATTGCGATAAGTATGTAAAAGGAAATCGTACGATTTTTAGTTTTAAAACGAGTAAAAAAGTCCATTTTCTCCCAAGAGAAAAACTATAGCAAACGGCGAAAACTAAGAAAATTCAATATTTTTCCTGGGAAATTTATAAAAATCGTTTTCAAGACTCGTCGGGTTTTCATAATGAAATCTGCAGGTTTACCGAATATTGCCCAATCAAAATGTATTAAAATAAAAAAACTGGAGAGTTTTCCTTTTAAGAGAAAATAAAATTTCCACCCGTAATTATAAGCAGAAATTGTATGTTTTATTGACAAATCGCAATCATTTGTTTGGTAGCAAAGGGTAGCAAATACAAGTTCGAGTTAAACTTATAACCGATCGAAATGGTTTGTTTTCAACTTTTTAGCAAACTGTAATATTTCTAGTTATCAATATTTCAAAGATCTCCAACAGACCTCTTTTCTGACCTCTTTCTCATCCTGAAAACCTGGAAAAAAATTTGTTGCAGCCGTTGAAATTCTTTTACATTTCCATAAATCAACAGAAATAATTAAAATATTAAAATATGATGCAAATGGCAAATCATATTCGAAATCAATTTTTTTGTCTTATTTTTTCTTACTTCCTTGTGATTCAGCGATAGTTAAACTTAAAACTTCGCTAAAATTTATCAGTCTTTAATATAAAAAACTCAGTTATCAATCATTTTATTGATTTTATTTTAAAGTAAGAAATTGTTCGACTTTTTGCAGTGCATTGCAAATTGCAATGCAATTAATCGGTGCAACGTGATTTGGGACACTTTGGGACATACCGCCAAAAATTTTCCTAATTTGCCGACGAAAATTTTATTGGGCTTTCCAATTTGTTTCTCGTTCGTCTCAAGCTTTTGGTTATCTCTGTGTTTGTTATTCCTGAGCATTGCAAAAATCCAATAAAAGGCCTTATCAGTGTATGTTCAAGTGTTCATCAATTTATTCCATCAGCGAAATCCCCGCGAAGCAAGTGAGTGGCTCATAAATACATCAATTTATGCTGAAAAGTTGACATAACCTGAAAAATGGCTGGAAAACAAACTATCCTCCGGATCGGGCTGCTTTGCGCTCATAGTATCTCTGGAGAGCGGCATCAAAGACTGCCCCGACAGTCCTCTTGGCCCAGATGTTAATCTTGGGCTTCTTTTCCTTGACTGGCTCTTTTTTCTTGGGCTCCTTTGATTCCTCTTGCTTTTCATCTTTTGTTTCTTCAGCCACTTTAGGGGCATCTTCTGAGGTCTTCTGGGGGTTTTCTTCACTCTTGGGGGCTTTTGGGGTTTCTTCTGTAGATTTTTCTGCCACCTCGGCTTTCTCTTCTTTGTCATCCTTAGACTTTTCCTCCTGATCATCCTCAGAGTCTGACGAGGAGTCGATGCTAAAGTCAGAATCTGCATCAATATTTGACTGGAGATGAGCTTTCTTGGCCAAGGATGTTCCTTCAGGCTCAGGCTCAGCCTCGTCAACTGAGGTTTTCCTTTTCCGGTAACTTCTCTCCTTCTTGTTTGTCTTTTCCGGTGACTTGATGTCCCTCTCGGGAGATCTATCGACTTCCTCCTTATTTTTCTCAGCTTTTGGGGAATTCCTGCCCATTTTCTGCTCATAGATGTGCCTATAGAAGCCATCTAGATCCTTCTGCTTGGTCACATCCCCAATTGACTCTAGATAAGCTTCTCTCTTCTCCTCCTCTTCCGCCATCTTCATCTCTTCCAGTTTCTTCTTGTACGCCGACGTCACGAATGACTCTTTATCCTTGAATTTCTCACCCTCTTCTTCTCTCTCCTTCTGCACTTGGCGTTCCACACGCCTTTCGTACTCCTTCTTCCGTTTATCCGCGGTTTCCAGCAACTTCTTGATGTACTTCGGCTTCCTTTCTTCTGCACTCTTGGACTTCTTTGCTTCCTGCCGCTGATTTTCAATCTCATCGTACAGCTCATCATACTGGAAGACTGTTGGATCTTCCTTGAGTGCCTTTTCCTGCAAGAGCCTTGCCTGGCGCTTCTGAGTGTCTCCTGGACCCAGAAGGCCAATTTTTCCGGAAGTATCGTTTGAGTCGGAGTCTGAATCGTTGCCAAATACTGATGGTCTGGAGAAATCCGCCACAGGGGCTTTTTTCTCACCCTTATTGGGCAAAATTAAACCAAATCTGAGAGGAAAAATAAGAAAAATATCAATTTTAACTGAAAAACTAATGATATTGCTGAGGATGTTTACCTTTTAGCCATTTTCAGGTTATGTCGCTTTGTTTTTCTGCTTTTCCCACCTTCAACACCCACTAATTCATCAACCCAGAGCCGAGTATATTACTCAGCTTTATTACTTTCACTCGTGTCTATTTAATTTGCACATATAAATTAGAATTTGTCGTAAAATAGCACAAAATGACGATAAAGACACTGTGTGAGATTTGTTATGTGATGCTGTAAATTTTCCAGTGTCCCACACAGGGTGTTTGGGAATGAGCGACATTCCAATATTCCAATTATAAATATTCCCAGAGAGCGGGAAAATAAACGCCTTTCATGCAATTGAAATAGCGCGCGAGGAATGGATGAAATGGATTAATGTGGGAATGAATTTATCTCTAAAACCATCAGGATATTTAACATCAGGAGAATTAATTACATTGAAATTCATTAATGTGACGAGGGTTGATAAATTCAGTTCACATAGTGTTTAAATATCAAGTAGAAACAATCACTAAAATTGCACACAAATTCATTTCCACCCATGTGCAATAAATAAGTCTTTTGAACTCATTAAGAGGAAATTGTGATAAAATTCTCTTCCCACGCGGAAAATTCTCCCACACACACGCAATTTCCGCCCACGCAGGATGTTGAGAGGAAATTTACTATTGAAATGAGAGTAATAATTTTCTTTGGCGGTGAAATTGTCACGATGGAGTGCAAAAAAGTCCATCAAGAGTGAATTATATGTGGCATTTACGGTATTTATTTTATCATTTAATTGCAGTTGGAAAAAAACTATTTAATTTTTTGTTTTAAAAAAGTTAATACTAATTTTTGGGGATTTTAGTTACTCTCCTACACGCATAAATCTTTAATTAAAACGTTTGGTGGAGTTTATTAAAGCAAAGTTCCTTCTCTCGTAAATTATTCAATTTTAAGGGCCTTAAAATAATTTTAAAAAAATCTGTAGTTTAAAAAAGTATTAAATTCAAAGTTTAGTAAATTAATTAATTTTTTCCCATCTGTTGTTCCCGCGAACATTATAAAATATGTCCAAAACATTTAACTTTTAATACGTTTTCGCGAATTCTCGGAAGTATTTCAAATTAACATACCATTTGACACAATTTCAACAAGAGATGGAACTTTGATTTGCTTTTGTGTCAAAAATTTCCACGTAGAAAATGATTATCAGCTTACAAATTTATAAATCTTACAAAATCAATGCCAGGTTTGAACAGATTTTTTACGTTAAAATTTTTCTGAAATCTCAGCTTAAAAGGAAATCTCCGAGAAATGCTGAGTCTTTTGGAGTAATCTCGTGAATTTTTAGGCGATTCGCAAAAATTCTAGCACAGAAGGGTTGCTTTTGGAGATGCGAGGGAAGAACGGCATGAAAAAAGGAATGTAATGCTTTTTAATCGTTCACGTTTTTGAGTTGAGAATACGTGTGCCTGAATGTAATTTTTTTTTTCTACAAGTTCCCTCCTCTCCAAACTACCTTCAGCGAGGTGGGGGGGTGGGAGGGTGCTGAAACCGTGGCGAAGTTTTATTTTTTAATTCCTCACGAAGCGAGAGAGCTTCACACAGATGATGGTGCAAACGGAGCCCACCATTGCCATCATTTGTGCGAATGTTTTGGGGAGGTTTGGGGGGAGGGGCTTTTTTCCGGAGTGAGTGAGAGAGAGAAAAATTCACGATTCCACTTAACCTTTCGGCTGCTGACTTTCTATGCTTTTGCCTCTTGCATACAAGCTATTAAACAGAGCATTTTAATTTTTATCCCCACATCGTGGTTCTCCCGCCTAGAATTCTTCATCTCTTTGTCTCTCTAAAACTGTGTTCTATTAACCATCCTCCCTGCGATTTTTCCGTAAATTACTTCACAGCAGAGTTGCAAAAATTTTAGTTTTTCACTATTACTTCCAGAGGCACAAATTTTTATATTTCACTGCAAACTCATGTATTTCATGCGGTGATGATAGTTGAGAAAAGAAGAAAATTTGTGAGATTGGAAAGAAATTAAAGAGAATTTAGTGGTTGCCACAGAGAGCAAAAAAAAACATCAAACTGTAATTGCATCATAACAGCAATGAATTAAGAAATTGAAGCACCAATTAATGTGTTGCAATAAATATAGTTGAGTGGGCATCAGAAGAAATAATATTCTGTTTGATGCTATACCATCGCAAAAGATGAGAAATGATGAAAAGCATATTTTCTCTTTTCGCAATTGGAAAGCAATTGCAAGTGTTTTTCATAGGGAATTCGTATATAAAATGAAAATGGTATGAATGTGGGTGGATACACCATTATTAATTTACTGCGGCTTAACCCCCAATGGTGTCCCGCTAGGTCGACATAAGCACGACTTATTTATTATTTATGAAAAGAAATGTAAATTGTGTAAGTGGATATTGCTTGACTTTCACCCATTGCATGTTTATTCATAGAGATTTTTCCTCTAATATTTGTACAGAGGATAAATTTCTCACCCCCACCCACTCCCACATACCATTGAAAAATGTTTATTTAATGATTTTACAATGATTTGCATATCTTCTATCATACTTATATACCACATTACTTTTGCCATAGCAAATTTTCATATAATATTCGTATATATGAAAATTTTAAATCTAGATATTAACAGAAATTTACTGTTTATGCAACTCTGATTTATTTGCACGTAGTTACATACGATATGTGTGCTTCTGAATCCTCTGTGAGTTAAGCACTTTCATTAATCAAGGATAAGAGCTTTAAATGTGTGTGCAAGTAGTTGGGAACAATAAGAGATTTTTCACGAGTGTAGGTGGTACAGCGATAGGCAAAATTGTCGCTTATAAAACTTTGAAGGTAGATCCACACTATCAGATTCAAATATTTCGACAAAATGGTTTTTTTTTTAATTAAGAATAAGTTTTGAGCTTTAAGACAGACTGACATAAGCGGGGTTAAGCTTTAAACAAAAATCATGCTTAAAGCCGGCTTATGACTTGTTTTGAGCTTAAGCTTAACTTAAAGCATCCTTAAGGTTGGCTTAAGCAGTTTTAGGACTGGCTTTACACTTAAGGTTGGACAGCAGTTTAAGGGCTGACCTTAAGCTTAGGGTTGGTAGCCTTAAGGCTGGTTTAAACTTTAGGTTGTCTTAAAGCAGTCTCAGCGCTGGCTTTTAGCATAAGATTGACTTTAAGCTTAAGACTAGCTTTATACATAAGGCAGGTTTAAAGCTTAGGCATGCGAGCTTCAAACTAAAGGCGTATAGGGCGTATATTAACCTAATTTAAAATTCGTTTTATCCAAATATTTGAAACTAATTTGATAACGTGGATCTATAATATTATACCTCAAGTAAATCGTTCTGTCAAAAAAAATAAATGCAAAAAACTTGTGTGAGCTTATATGAAAACAAAAATCCATATAGGGGAGAAAGGGGGTAATTTAGTCATAAGTGAAATATTTAGTGGCATTTTTTTCGTTTGTCTTATAAGCAATATTAACAAGACCATTATTTATTGAAAATAAATACATTTTAAGGCCCACATTCACTGAAATATTTATTATTAATCTAATGCTTTTAGAATGCAACCTGGAGCATTTTTATAAAATTGACTGAAAACTGTAATTTTCCTGAATTTTGTTCTAAAATTAGTGCTGGCAAGAAGTCAAATTATTTTTTGGCAAATCAAAAGTGGAGTTAAAAGTTTGAACATTAAACAGTTTGGAGTTAAACATTTGAATCTTACATTTAGTTATCTTACAAATGTTAGAATTTCCTAGTTCTGTCTTCGCAATATAGACGTAAGATACAGTCTTGGTGCTCTAAAAGAAATTCTCGAAATGCTGTTTTTGAAAATATTGTCTGTGGAATATACCTTTACTACACGTAATACATTGATCTTCTTCATGTAAGTTCACTATGAACAATTCCTGATCTGCTTTATAGAGTTATTAGAGAATAGGAAAGTCGAGGAGCTTTCATCGCTGGAAATGCTTTTGATACAAGTTTCATGTTCTTGAATAAATGAATAAATGTTGCTTTAATAGTTTAATGATAAATAATACCACAAATACGAAAATATAGTCTTCGTTCACTTTCCAATCACTTTCTGCTAAAAATAATCTATTGGATTGTTTTGTTTGCTTATTTGCTGTCGTATGTTATATTTGGCTTTCATTTGTATGGCAATTATTTGCAGTGCTTTTAATCAAGATAAATTTTTAGACAATACTATGATTCTGCAAATGCTGCAAATCTTCGATTGCACATGAAGTGACTGAAGCAGGGAATTTTGGTTTTTGTATTAAACAACATATCAGATCTATCAGATCCTGGAGAATTTCTAAAGGTAATTTCAAGTGACTATAATTTGCTCTTCACTGTAAAAGCAGAACCCCCTTTCCACTCATCCATGGTTCTCTTGAATTCGTGGCAGATATTGATAGAGATAGCTGAGGGTAGACAATGGATGCTCGAGGATCATCCGGCGCCGCTGTGGAGAACACCGAAATGGACATCCTGACTGAGGAGGCAATCAAACCCGGGGGCAGTCACGAAGGTGGTGAGACGATGAAGTCGCCCGATGGGGATGCACCACGCACGATGGGTCGTTGGTATCTGGTGGGTGTTCATGTGAAGATAGCATTTCTCAGCATATGTTGGCTGTACTTTGTGTGGATGTTGCTGGAGAATGGGGAGAAAGAAGTGCAATTTGTCGGATTGTCTGTACCATCAGGTGGTAGAGAGTTGCAAATATCATCGGAACCGTTCGTCCTGCTGCTCAATGGACCCTTTAGGTCACCCCAAGATGTGACCAATGGGGTCGGAAATTGTCTATTTGTGTCCGCCGGGGTGAATGGGAGTGGTGGTGATGTTTGGAGTGTGGCCATGGTGGATGATCTGGAGGAGTCACCGTCACTCACACTCCGGCACAACTTCCTAGCTGGAGGTGGTGCACTTCGCCTATGGACAAATATGTCGAGTGGTGTCTTCGTTCGCATGGGTGTTGATTTAGCTGTATTTGATGAAGTGAATGGGGTAATTTATGCCACAGTCATCCTCGTTATGCTGTATGCCCTGATTATATGGGATGTTGTTCATCGTACTTTTGCTGCCATCCTCATGTCAACACTGGCAATTGGTGTTCTGGCCATGCTGGGTGATCGTCCAACGGCCCAGGAGATTGTCAGCTGGATCGACTATGAGACCCTCCTGTTGCTCTTCAGCATGATGATATTTGTGTCGGTGATGAGTGAAACGGGCATTTTTGACTATATCGCTGTGCTGACATTCCGGATGACCCAAGGACGTATTTGGCCACTCATCCATGGACTATGTCTCGTCACACTGGTGGTGTCGGCGTTCCTCGACAATGTCACAACAATCCTCCTCATGACACCTGTGACGATTCGCCTGTGCGAGGTGATCCACCTCAATCCAGCACCAGTCCTCATGGCGATTGTCGTGCATGCCAATATTGGCGGGACGGCAACACCCGTGGGCGATCCACCCAATGTGATAATCACTTCGAATCACTTTATCGCTGCTAGTGGGGTGACATTTCTCACATTCACATCCCATATGACGACAGGGGTGATTTTTGTGGTGGTGCAGACACTGTTGCAGTTGCGATTGCTTTTCCGGGATGTTAATGCACTGCGAACTGTTGTGCCGGAGGACATTGAAAAAGTGCAACAAGAAATGGTAACAGCATCGGTCACCCAGCGACCACAGCTTCAGTGTCAGCTGAAAAAGCTGTCGAGGAGGGGTATCGTCAATAGAGATGAATACATGAGGACACTGCAGGAGCTGGAATCACTCTATTCAATTAGGAATAAGCCACTGCTCATAAAGTCCACCATTTGTCTCGCATTCATCATCATTCTCTTCTTCGTGCAATCCATTCCGAGTATCCACAGTATTTCCGTAGCATGGGTGGCACTTGTCGGGATGCTGTTGCTCCTCATTCTCCACAATCAGTCCAACATGGAGGAGATCCTGGCGAGGGTTGAATGGGCCACTCTGCTCTTCTTTGCCGCAATGTTCATCCTTATGGAGTGCCTCAGTCGCATGGGACTCATTAGGTGGATCGGTGAGGTGACTGAGAGTCTCATCTTGGCTGTGCCACTTCACTATCAACTCGCCATGGCCATTATCATTATCCTGTGGGTGTCTGCTCTCGTGTCGGCCTTTGTGGACAGCATCCCAGTGACCACAATGATGGTTCGCATTGTCGTCGGTCTGGCGCAGAATACCAAGCTGGATCTTCCTCTTGAGCCTCTCGTGTGGGCTCTGGCCTTTGGACCCTGCCTCGGTGGCAATGGCACTCTCGTGGGTGCCTCGGCGAATGTGGTGTGTGCAGCTCTGGCTCAGCAGAGAGGTCATGTCATCAGTTTTCGAGCCTTTTTCAGGTATGACAATACCTACCGCGAAAACAGGCTGATTTATTACACTGAATTTCCTTTCATGCTTTCAGATTTGGATTTCCACTAATGTTGGGCAGTGTTCTGGTCACCACCGGATATTTGCTACTGGCTCATGTTGTGTTCTCCTGGCATTGAATGCAGAAGGGTCAACATGTTGCATCCGGTCAGGGTAAATGTGTAACAATTGCAAAGTTCTTGCCATACTTTTGCTATGAGAATACTTAGTAATAATTTGTGAAATAAATTATTATGATATTAGAAATCAGGAATTTACAAAGGTAATGTACTTAGTCAAATTGATTACTTAAAGATCAATCAAATTACTTAATCTTTAACAAGAAAACAAAATAATTTACTTAAAATGAGTCACTAAAATTAAATGCAATATGAGAAAAAAAGGACATTTTTTTAGAGTTTTTGAGATCTACGAGAACTAAATGAAAATTAATTTCTTTTTAAAATCGGACGTTTGTACAGATTTTGGTAAATTTCGCATTTCTGAAAATGCTTTTTCAGAACTTATGCTCAGCGTAGTACAAAGTTTTTTGAACAAAGACTCATTAGATTCAAATTTTTTTACGGTTGAAAACAATTTAATCGCCTTTTCCAGTGGAAAATCATCAAATTTGCACTCAAATCCAGTCTATTCTACATTTGAGAAGAATCTTTAAAAAGAATTATCCGGAAAAACTCAATAAAAGAGCTGAAAATGCCGTTCAATTGAATCAGGCGCCTTTAAACACTTATTTCTGTGAAATTTCCTGATTCGACTAAACGCCATTTTACGCACTTCTATTGAATTTTACTGAAAAATTAGTTAAGATTCTTTTCAAATGTTATTTTGATGATTTTCCATTGGAGAATGCGATTAAATTGTTTTCATGCATTCGTAAGAATCTGTTAACAGAAATATTGCCATGTGAAAGCAGCATTAAAAGTAATACAAGAACAATTTGTTTTTTTTCTGGTGGCAAACTTTAAACAGGGGTGTAATGAATAATTGAAAGATATATCCATTTAAAATTATGAAAATCGATGTTCCAAGATTAATAGGGCAAATCTATGGAGACTGTAAGATACGCTCAAGGATCATGATTTGGTTGATACCTGAGATAACCAGACCTGTGCTAGTGCCATATTGTACTTTCTCAGACTTGCCAAGAAAAATTTAAAAGTATTTTTTGTTTTATTTTAAATTGCACAATTTTTGTTTATTGATAAAAGCGTTATTATACTTAAAAGAAATATTGTCCAATTGACCAATGATTCTTACAACATTGATTTTGAATGAACGATTTGTATACTAACTTTACATGAACGTTACCTGCTCTCTATGTATTGCTCAATGCAATATGAATAATCTTTTACTTAATATACATTTAAGAACACTATATACAACAATTTTGAGATTTCATTGAAGTAAATTAAATGACTCATGAATAAATATTCATGTAATCTTTATTCTTGGAATTAACCAAAGAGAAATAAATGGCCATTTTCTGTGAAACAACCTGCTTTCTCCTTAAGATGTTCTCTCAAGACTTTGCAGCAGCAGAGCTTAAAGCTTTATCCCACAATTGTGAAGCTTCTCAGGGAATTTATTTATTCAAAAGTTTTTTGGACAAAGACTCTTCCACCTAAAGCACACAGTTGTTTTATTTGCTTACCAAACTCTCAGATTCAGCTGGTAATTCCGTCTCATAGTACTTTTGAGTATAAGATGTAAGATAGAAAAAAAGAGCTCCCTTGTGCATTGTGAAATTTTTGCAATACTCCCAAAGTGTCTGGGGGTGAAATGTGTATCCATGTGGGAGGAAATACTGTGGTCATCGGGGCGGGTGGTGAGTGAGGAGAGTTTGGGTGGGAAATCGCGACGCGGCAATCATTTATCAAAATCAATTTGAAGACATCACACAAAAGCAAGTGGTGGCGAAGGGCACCCAGAGAGAGTCATGTACTTGTCTATCGCCCGCTGTCCACTCACCATAAATCATACACACCTGGTGCTCCACTGCAAAACCCATCTCCGGGCGTGGGGGACAGTATTTGGAGCGTGTGCTGGTCGGAGATCGCTTTTAATAATGGTTCATGCGGAGTGGTTTTAGCCGTCCCAATCCCAGACTAAAGCATGAGAATAAACATCAAAACAACAACAAAATATGATAATAAAAGGTTGCGTTCAAAGCAGAAAGCTTTCGTGATATGCTATTGGATATGATCATTAGGAAATTAAAAATTGAATAAGCCCTTCCCGCAGGTTCAAATGGTTAAAATTCGGTTTAAAATTGGTCAAACGGACAAACAGGAAACCGTTCGGGTGACGTAATTTTGCAGTTTCTTTGCAAAATGGCCAAAGGAGTTTTGAGAATGGGGGATGTGTGTAGGCAGAGCTGGGGATGAGGGTGAATCAAACAAAACGACCAGCACCTTTTAGAGCCTCTGTTGGAAGAGCCTGTCCCAGGAAAAACAAAAGGACACACAAAAAATTAATATTTTATGAGACAAAAGAGCTGGGAGGACACTCAGCAAATACACATTTTGGGGTTTTTCCTCGCCTCCAAAGACTCTCCTTATTTGCACAAGAAAGTGTGTGTGTGTGTGAGAGATGGAGCATTTGCATAAATATAGAACAGGCAGTCTCTCTGTCCCCTCAATGTACACACACTGTGAAAATCTCTCGGCAAACCACCCTTTAACTGGAACCCATGAAAGGGGCGGCTTTTCTTTGACATTTTTAAGTGAGAATTATGACATAACAAAGGAGGACTCCATACCAAGAAATTGTGGGACCCTCCACTTACCAGTTTGTTTTTCATGCCAGAGATACTCTTCTCCGCCATATAACTCCGAATCGATCCCTCTTGGCCAAAACACCGCAATCACTTTTTCTTGGCGAGTCAGTCGTTTAGTGACTCTGCAGATTGGGGACGCATAGGCACGGAGGGAGAAAAAATTATTACGTCCACCATGAGATTGGAAAATTTTTTATTCATTCATTAAAGTCCTAAGGATTTTTTTGTTCCGTCCAACATCTCTCTGTCACTCTTGTGTTTCTGGGGCGACGTCGATTAATCTTCTTTTCCGGAATTGATTTAGTTTCTCTTTTTGCCCTGTGCTCAGCACCAGCCCTGGTGGGGCGGGTGGAGGACGATGGAAAAGTCCGTGACATGGTGAGAAAGAATGAGCGATTGTGGGAGGAAATCATTAGGCCCCTGGAAATTTGGCTCGCATTGCGGATGAGATGCCCACATCCACAAGGGTGTGAGGGTGGCGTGTGTTGGAAAAATGTGAGGAATTTTGCCATCCCCAAGATTCTCATATGTGAGTGTCCTCAATTTTTCTTCTCCGCCCTGACACACACACACTGTCCCCCAGGTTTCTGCATCTTGGAAGTCGTGGAAGATGACGAAGGAAGTGCGGGTCCAGGTAAATGATGTCTTGGTTTGTCGCTATATTGTGAGTTAGGTATGCTGTTTTTGCCGGGCCCTCCTCACTATGTATAAGGGGTTGGGTAAATGGCGAAAGAAGTTAATAAAACGATTACCAACTTCCTGACCTCACCACCCATTTTGAGTCAGTGTCAAACCTCCCCATACGGATTTTGTCAGGCACATTATGGCACCCAGGATGCGAGGAGAGGGCCAGGAGACACGCCTCTTCCGTGTCACGCTATTTATCCTGTCCGGTGCAGATTTCGGCTGTGGCTAATTTATGATCCTCCACTTGTCATAACGATCACTTTGTGCCGTGTGTGTACTTTGCCTGTTTTTCATGCTACTACAAGTGGTCGTTTGCATTCACTGAAAATGATATACGAATTGCAGCATAGAGTGAAATTTTTACTCGAAAAATATCATCATTATTAATTACTGTCTGTCGTGAATGGGTCGCTCGAGGGGTTGGGCCCATGCTATATATGGGGGTGCCGCCGATGGAGGGGTGAGGGGTGACACAAGTGCGATTCGTGGCAAAAAACCATTTGCTGTTATCACTTAATTCGCTTGAATGAGTTTAAATGGTACGGAAAGTGCGGAGAAGGGGGAGAACTGGTGAACAGAGATGTAAGATTCCAGTACAGAGTCTTTCCGATTCATCAAATACCATCTCCGAGCTGATGAAATGTTTAAACACAATCACTATAGATTTATCGGGAATGTGGGGTTAATCAACCGACTAAACAAGCCTAATTGAAGGGTTTATCCTGTGGCTAAAACCACTCAAATAAATTTCCCACGTGTAAACATAATGTTTCAGTTTACTTACCACGTGGAGCTTTGAGCTTTTATGGAGAAGTAACTCCTTGTCCTAAATATTTCAGCTTTTCAATAGCTGCTATTATGTACAACTCAATGGCGGAGCTGGGGGAGTAAAAAAGAAGGGGTTATGACCCGAAAAGCAAGATAAACGACTTTAATGTTATAAACTTTTGAATTTCCATGGGTTTTATTTTTTTTATTTTCTTAAAAATTATTTTATCGTGATTTGAATTTAACGATGTAATTCGATTCAGTTGAATATTTACGTTTAAGGTGAGTTTATTGATAAAAAGCTCTCTGTTTCCTATTAAAAGCATCTGGGTTTAAACTTTAAAAAATAAAGTCCAAAATAGACACAGGCTGATCCTCGAGAAGACTTAGCCGTTTAAAGCCAAAGACAGTTTAATTAATGACAATTTCAGTGCGATATCAATAAAAATTATTGTTTTCTAAATTCTAAGTCGCGTTTATAGTGGGTACGACCTGTCTTTGGCTCTAAACTGACTAAATCTTCTCTAGTCTAAACCCCATGTGTGTAAAAGCGCGCATACACTTGGGGCTTAGCCTAGAAGACTTAGGCCCTTTATGCCCCGCATACACTTGGGGCTTAGCCTAGGAGACTTATGCCCCGCATACACTTGGGGTTCAGCCTAGGAGACTTAGCGGCTAAAACTGGGCTTCTACTGTAGTTTGTTCGGATCGCGCTTAGCCTAAGCACCAGAACAACTTTCTAAGGAAATCCCTTTGCCAAAAGCAGGTCCATCGAAGGCCTGGGTCTCGTTTTAGCCACTAAGACTTCT
>CAKKOB020000699.1:17748-31438 GCA_918844115.2 Phlebotomus perniciosus | reverse complement strand
ATCCCACTCTACTCTCCGCTCTGGTTCACCTACGCCTCCCTCGCCGCCATTGCCTTCACTTGTGCCGTCGCTGTGAAGTACGTCAGCTTCTACTCATGCTGCCTGGCGGGATTCTTCATTCTGCGGAACCTGTGGAAGCGCCTGCGGGAAAAAGATGTCTCCGACTGGAAACTGATCATTCAGGGATTGACCATCGGGATGGTTTTCACGGTGATTCCTGCTGTGGTGTATATGGGAATATTCTACGTTCATCTGAATGTTCTACATAAGGCTGGACCTCATGATTCCATCATGACGAGCGCCTTCCAAGCATCCCTGGACGGTGGATTGGCCTCGATCATCAACAAGCAACCCATAGTGATCAGTCATGGGTCTCAAGTGACGCTAAAGCCCACATTTGGACGTCCCTGTTGGCTGCACTCCCACCCCCACACCTATCCCATAAAATACCCGGACAAGAGAGGTTCCTCCCATCAGCAGCAAGTCACGGCGTACTCCTGGAAGGACGTTAACAACTGGTGGATCGTGAAGAGACCATCCAGGGAGGATCTTGTGGTCGGCGAGGAGCCCGATCCCATAAGACATGGCGAGGAAATCCACTTGGTTCACGGCATGACGGCCAGGGCGCTCAACAGCCACGACGTTGCAGCTCCTGTAACTCCTCAAGCTCAGGAGGTCTCCTGCTACATCGACTACAACGTATCCATGTCTGGGGAGCTGCTGTGGCGCGTGGATATCGTCAATCGCGATGAGGAGGGAGACATTTGGAAAGCCATTACATCCCATGTGCGTCTCGTTCATGTGACAACGGGAACGGCGCTGCGTCTCTCCGGACGCCAACTACCCGATTGGGGCTTCAATCAGCACGAGGTGGTGTCGGATCGGGTGGTGGTGCAGCCCAGTACTCTGTGGAACGTCGAGGAGCATCGCTACACGAAGACGGACGATCAGAAGGAGCGTGAAAGGGATTTGGTGAACCGGGAAATGATTCCCCTGACCAGGACTAATCCCTCATTCTTGCGTAAATTCACGGAACTTCAGATGAAGATGATCTGGTACAATGATGGTCTGCAGAGTAACAGCCACATGTACGGATCAACGCCGTTGGATTGGTTGCTGATGGACAAGGGTATCGCCTATTGGGTGGACAGCAAGTCCAATGGTCAGATTCATCTTCTGGGCAACATTGCCATTTGGTATGCAGGGACTCTATCCGTAGTCATCTATCTTTGCCTCCTGACCTTCTACCTCCTCCGACGCCGAAGACTGTGCTTCGATCTGCCCGATGCTGAGTGGGAGAAATTCCAAATGGTCGGTGAGCTACTCCTAGGCGGATACCTGATCAACTACCTGCCATTCTTCTTCACCGAACGAGCCCTGTTCCTGCACAACTACTTCCCAGCTCTCATCTTCAAGATCCTCCTGCTCTGCTTCATCATCGAACATATCTACACACTACTAAGGATCTTTATCAATTACGCCATTGTACTACATCTCTCCCGTGTAGTCATCTTTCTGTGGATCGTAGCCGTTCTCTATGTCTATCAGAAATTTATAGTTCTGAGCTACGGGGCAACTAAATTGAGTGCGGAAGATGTTATGAATCTTCGATGGAAGGATACTTGGGACTTTATACTTCACAAGAGAATCCCCGTATAAATTGTGATGTAGTCGATGTAGCCGAGCAGAGATGCCAGATTAACCGCGTATTGAAATTCTAATACTATGGATATTTATATTTATTTTTTAATATTTATTAAATTAAAACACTACGTTTTTAATGCACCGACTCCGAATTTTTTATACGTTTCTCCCTTTTCTCCTTATATTATTGAGCAGGAGGCCAAATGTTTGCAAATAGAAACTTTGGGTGTTCGGGGGAACCCCCTCCTAAAGTCGACCCTGGGATCAAGACCAAGCCATAATTTTTCCAAAAAACAACCATATCCCCTATAAAACATGTTTAAAGGCGTTTTAAGCTCTTAAATCGGTTTAAGCCCGTTTAAACTGGTTGTTACGGCGAGTTTCACCTCTACCGGAGAGTAGAGGAATCAGTTCATCATTTTTCGCCGCCATCACATTTTTCTCTTCACTTCGCATCTGAATTTTGCCACGTTAAGACGCTACCTTTTGTTATCCGCCGCAGATTGAGTTTATTGAATTAAAATTTATTTATTGAAGTACGCACACACTTTTCGTCATTTCAAACCACATACATACAATCATTCATTCATTCTCCAGGTAACATACAATACCACTGGTTTTTAACCGCATATGGTTTTTGAGTCTTAACCCCATCATGTGGGTATTCATTGGAAAGATCTTAGAATTTCCCAACAAACTTAAACCGGTTTGGTTTTTTAAGTTAACAAACTTGAACCGGTCTCAATGATCACGAAAAAGTGAATGGCCAAAAACCGGTTATTTCCGGCCGGCCGTCCGTCCACCTGAGAATTGTTATAGCGAGAGAACCGTTATAGATAGAGACTTGCGGTTTTCGGCAAAGGTACATAAGTGGGAGTAAATTACAAGATGGCGCTATAGTCGACCTCGCCCCACCTTCCGTCCGCCATTTTGAATAATGTTGAAATATTCTTTTAAAGATATCTCTGAAAGAAATTGATAAATTTTCTTGAAATTTTAATATGTTGTAGCCTAGGCCGCAACAAGGTATGAAACAAGTCTCGACATAAACCTGAACCTGAGATAAACCGGTTTTAATATGCTATATCTCCCGTTATATGAGTCCGATCTTGATCACAAGGTGCTTTTTGGATAGGTCTCGGAAAATACTACAATTCTTCATAACATTGGAAGTTCATCCAGCCACCGCTAGTGGCGCTAAAGTCAAGAAATTTTCGAAAATTCAAAGACGTATAATCTCCGAAAAAACTGATCAATTTTCTTGGCATAATCTGTAAGAATTCCATGTTCGCAATCTAGGATTGTCACTGGTTTTTTTTTTTAATTTACACAATTACAACTCATACGACATATTCTTTAATCTTAAAAAAATGCCTATCGTTAAATTCTCTTCTTTGGAATTCAGGGATTCTCATAGACCTAGGTACAATGAGAAGAATATTAAATTTTAATAGAGAAAGAAATCTTTACCAACTTCCTGTCGCATTTGGCTTTGCAATATGAGTTACCCCTCTTAATCTCAGTTGTGTATGAAAACAATGAAAACAGATAACAGACAAAAAATAAGAAAATAAAAAAATATTTGATCCATTTTAAGTAAGTCTAGAAAGCTTTACAACAATTTGTTGTTCCTTGTTAGAGATCCATTCAAATTAAAACCCAGAAACCTTTCCACCCAGAATAAATCCTTTCCAGAGAGCCACTTTAAAATCTCTCTGGCTCTCTCTCTTAAAATCAAACAAACACCCAAAATATCAAATGCAGAGTGAAGCTCCGGGTGGCTAAAATTAGGCTCCTCCAGTGGCACTTGAATGCCATTAAAAGCTGTGATTTAATGCCTCTCTATCGCCCACCTTCTTTGCAGGACAATCCGTGCGTGGAAGAGTGATTTGCGTGCGAAATGGGCAAGGAAGGGACCAGATTAGTGGCTCTATTGACTCTGGTGCTCCTCCAGTGGAATCCTGTGGCGCCTCAGGCTCTCGTCAGGGACTCACCGTCGGCGCCTTGTCCCTACTTCGACACCATCAACATCACAGGGGGTGTTCAAGATGCGGATGGAAATATTGTCTACAGAGGAGTCACCTATCCGTCCCATTTGTACGGCGAATATGACTATGAGATGGTCAATTGGACCCTTAAATATCCCGTGGAGCCCCACTTGCGCGGCTGTATTTGCCACGTGGGTGAGAATAAGTGTGCCAAATTCTGTTGTCCAGAAGATCATGTTTATACCTCAAAAGGTTGCACGAAGTCCAACGTAACGAGTGTTGTGTTTATCGATGTTGTCGAGGAAGATGGGAATATGACGCGGAATGTGAACATTGAGGAGAGATTCGCGATTGTGTATGGGAAATCTTGTGCTAATATGTATGATCTGCAACCAGAAAATTACCCCGATGACGTATATATGCTACGTCATGATGGGCAGCTGAAGATAATGGATGGCTCGGTGGTGGACAAGAGTGGATATTGCATTGCAAGAACATATTCAGACAGTCCCAATGACACGGAGATACTCACCAGAGCCTTCGTCTGCTTCCCCGATGAGGAGAGAGCGAAATTCTTCATCTATCCAATTGGTGAGTTCCTTTGAACACGTTATTGTATTTTTAGCACCCAACCACTCAGAATCCACCCGCGAAAAGATAATTGAGGAGATTTATCATCAAATGGCGATGGTCTGTTGAAATTTCTCACGGTTTATCTCTTCTATTGTGTTCGACGTCAATTGGGATTTTTCTGGGGAATGTGAAACAATACAGAAGAATAACTGATTCTTCCTAAGACTATTCTAGAAGAACATTAAGGATTGGATGAGAATTGTAAAAAATAATGATTAAAATCAAAAGGAAATTCTGTTGCTTTCGAACTCACTCAATAATCTGGAGAACTTGTTGACATTTTGAAAACTTTCAAGAGCATTTTAGGAAATTCTAGAAGTCTTTAGAAAAGATAGTTTGATTAGCCCAAAGCTTTCTAAAATTGCAAAAACTTTTGGAAATTTGTTTTAGCCCTATCCATTTTTAAGAGCTTTTCAAAGTCCGCAAGCCGTAGTTCAATTTTTAAAAGATTCTAGTTTTGTTTTTTAGACATGAATAGTGAATAGATATGTATAAAAGCTCTTCAATGGTGCCCGAATTGGAGCTTTGGGGACCTTTTCTACAAAATATGGAAGTGCAGGAAGTAGTGTGCATCTTTTTGACCGTAATAACACCCCTTGCTTGGTACAGAGACAACCCTTGGTTCAATCAATTTATATAAAAACTCTGTAATTTGCCGGTCTTTTAACTTTATTTTCTTTTTATACTCGTAAATTTCTGGTAGAAGTTCAACAGCAATTTCGAAAAGCTTTAAATTAAGTAGTTTAATCAAGTTAAAAATTTTGCATTCAAGTTCAGAAACTTTTTTTTAAACCTTATAAAATTTCCAAACTTTACTTCTTGTAGGGATATTTCTTTAGAAACATAAAATATTATAAGATACTTATTCCAAAATGTCAAAATTAAAACTTAAGAAGCTCATAAGCTGGCCCAAAAGCTTCTGGTTTTCTTTTCAAAAATGATAATAAAATGTTCTGAAAGCTTAGATGCTCCGGACCCTCCGGACCGATGTTTAAATTCCACTAAAATGTACTTAGAATCAATTTAGTAAAACTGCTGGACTTTCTTCTAATAATCACTTCTTTGAAGTAACTTTTAGATTATTTATAAAATAGTTTTAAAAATTTGTAATTTTCTAAGTGAATTTCTTAAGTCATTTTGAGCTATTTCGTTAGATTACAAGGCAGCAGAAATTTTGAACAATTGAATGTTTATTGAAATGCCAAAGAATTTTTGCTATCAATTTACAGAACTTCAAATTTTAAAGCAAAAACAAAAGATTTCTAGCATAAAAATCAATCTCATTAATTTCTAGCAGAGACTCTAGAAATTCTAGCAGAAACTCTAGAATTTGTAGCAGAAATTCTAGAAAGGAAAATGTTCCGAAAACCAACAATTTTCATTTTTTACCACAGATCACTCAAGAGATCACGGCAAAATGTAATTTTGAAAGAAATTTAAAAAAAAAAACAAGTGGAGAATGTTATGATATCCAAATTGCCATACCGCATTCTATTAAAAATATTTTGGTATATTTACGACGATTTGTCAGTCAACTTTGAAGATATTTTTAAAATGATATGACATTCATTGCTTTCATATCACTTAAATATATTTTGAAATGTTTATTGATAAACAAACTGTTTTGATAAAATATATAGCCGCGAATTTTTGATTTGTCACCAAGAAAATTAGATCACAATATTTCAAACACAAGTTATAAAATATTTGGTCGGAAAAGTGTGGATATTCGATTTTTTTGTGCTAAGATACTCACAAGTAGTTCTAAAATTTATTTCCCATTAGAAACTGGATTAAAATTAATTTAACTGGTCCTAAATCTGACCTTATTTTATCTTTTTAGCAATATTTTTTATAATTTATTGAATATTTGAACAATACGGCATATTCTGTTATCAATTTCCTAAACACTTGTCAATTATTATTATGATTGTTATCAAAAATAATGTACCTATAGGTATAACAATTTAATTTTACTATTTCCACTGTATTCTACATAAAGGTAAATCCTACGTTATAAATGGCAATCCATCTGTTGAAACTGAGTGATATTAATTGATAGTAATTCATTATTCGCATGACTTTGTGTATATTCATATTTCTCGTTATGACTTAATCCCAACACCAGAGATTGACGAACAAGTAACTATATGGCACAATCTCTTCAAACATTTCCCCATTATATGGCTAAACACGCAAGATCCATTCCTCACCTCCACTTTTACGCCACTTTTGGTGTTCAATAAAAATTCCTTGCGCCTTGTGTCCTCACACATCCCAATTGGTAAACAGTGAAAAAAAAAATCAATAGGATGGGCGCGTATTTGCCAATCATTCACATTATATTAGGTTGTCGTGCGAAAATTCATCAGGTAAAAAATTAGCAATGTTTTTTTTGGGCATCGCATTGTCCTAATTAATATACCTATCTATGTTCTCGTGGGAGGCGCACAACGCGAGCACGTTGAGGGTGGAAAAAGGTGAAAAAATGAGATTAAAGGCAAATTAGCGATGTGGGTGGCTGAAATGAAAGATTTATCGTAATTGTATAGCATAACTAATTGGCATCCATGTGGATAATTAAAGTGTCAATTATCAGCTGCTCCTCTCCCTCTGATAAGCATAAAATGATAATTGATGCGCACAGAGAGCCCAACAACCACTTGTTGGTGTGACATTCACGCTTTTGCCACACCACAAAATGTGAGGGCAGGGTTAGTCACAGAATTTGCGGCATTTTTTTGAGCTGTTCTAATTCTTTTTATTCTTTTAATAATTTGATGTGACTTTTTTGATAGAGAAATTTCTTGTTGAACTTTATTACTTGGGTTTAATTAGAGATTTTTAAGATTCTACTAGAAATTCTAAAGTATCTAATACAAACTTTATATTTTCTGATAGAAATATACTAGAGTTTCTGCTAGAAATACTAGAATTTCTGCTAGAAATTCTTGACTTTCTGCAAAAAGTTCTAGAGTTTCTGCTAGAAAATCTGGAGTTTGTTCTAGAAATTTTAGAGTGTCTTCATGAAAATCTAAAGTAAGTACTAGAAATTCTAGAGTTTCTGCTTGAAATTATAGTTTCTTCTAGAAATTCCAGAGTTTCTTCTAGAAATTCTAGAGTTTCTTCTAGAAATTATAGAGTTTCTTCTAGAAAATTCAGAGTTTCTGCTAGAAATGGCAGTTTCTTCTAGAAATTGTAGAGTTTCTTCAAGAAATTCTAAAGTTTTTGCAAGAAATTCTAGAGCTTCTTCTTAAAATTCTAGAGTTAGTGCTAGAAAATTTGAGTTTCTGCTAGAAATTTTAGAGTTTCTGCTAGAATTTTTAAGTTTCTGCATGAAATTGTGGAGTTTTTTCTAGAAATTCCAGAATTTCTTCTAGAAATTCTAGAGTTTCTGCTAGAAATTTTAGAGTTTCTGCTAGAAATTCTAAAGTTTTTGCAAGAAATTCTAGAGTTTCTGCTATAGAAATTCTAGAGATTTTTCTTAAAATTCTAGAGTTAGTGCTAGAAAATTTGAGTTTCTGCTTTCTGCAGCAAATTTTAAGTTTCTGCATGAAATTGTGGATGTTTTTGCGAAAAATTCTAGAGTTTCTGCTAGAAATTCTACACTGCTTGAAATTTTAGAGTTTCGTATAGAAATTCTATAGAGTTACATCTTGAAATTCCAGAGTTTCTGCATCAAATTCTGAAGTTTCTTCTAGAAATACTAGAGGTTCTGCTAGAAAATCTACATTTTCTGCTAGAAATTCTGCAGTTTCTTCATTCTGCCAAAAATTTTTTTTAGAGTTTCTTCTAGAATACCTACCTGGAGATTTTGCTGCAAAACTATATCATTTCTGTAAGAAATATGTATTAGTTAGGTAATAGGAATTATTATATTTCCAAGACTTTGTGACTTGCAAATTGTACGACTAACCCTATACTCCAAAACATATTAACCCCATGTAATATCAACAGGAGGGATATTGATGGGGGCCTATTTGGACGGGTGGTGGGAGGATGATTTGGTGAAAATGGGTGTGAATTCGATGAAATTGGTCAAGTGTTGGCCGAAGTCGCTGTAGTGACCTTTTCCAGTCAAATGGCGCAAAATATTTACCCGACTCATTCGATATCCAAATCAATATTTACTCGAGCAATGCAAGAGAACGCGACTCTCACTTCAATTTAATTTCCTGGGACTCGGTGTCACCACGAAAAAGAAGGCCAAACACAATGGAATTGAATTCACGCACTTTTGCTTATTATTTTTCACTCCAATTTGTTCGTCGTTGCTGGGGGTGGCGAAGGGGGTTGGAAATTCAAATGAGGTAAACATGCACTAGGATTTCCTCTTTATATATGTATATGCGTGACCCATTTCAAAGAGTGCTTTCCCTCATATTTCTAATGCGATCCTTTGGATAACGATGATTAAATTTCAGCATTATAAAATGCTACATATATAGTAAAGGGAAATTTACTTGGAAATTTATGAAACAAGCATTTACTTATGGTGTTTGTGTTATGCACTGAAAGGCAGGTAAATTCTCTTATGAATTGAGAATACATTTTATATAAAAATATTCATGAAGTCATGATAAATGGGAGTTTTCGTACTTGACCACCCCTTGTGTGAAAAATCGTTTAATTATCCTCTCCATGAAAGAAATTTAATGGGTTGAAATGTCTAATGGCGGGGAAAGGAGGATTAAAGTGCAAAGACTCACGCAATCTTGGGACTGTAAACAATAGAATCTTAACAGTGGAGCATAAAATGGGTGGAATAATTGAAATGTATGAAAAGGAATGTTAAAATTTCTCAAGAGAATGTCACTTAAGACAAGTAAAACCTAGTAAAACAAATTTATACAGGAAAGAAAAGAAACTGCAAAAAAACAGGATATGCATATTTGAATAAAAAAGAAACCGATAATAGCTTTCAGATAAGAAAATTCGAAAGCTTCAGAATTTTTAAATTTTTTGAGATTATTGATCAATTTTTCAATTTAATTTCTTTTGAATTACTAATAACAATAGAAAATTAATATTTATGAAGAAATTTAAAATGTAGAATTACTTGAGCTTTTGCAATTTTTCAACACTTTAAAATCAAAACGCACCAAACGCACTGATTATCTTCTTTAAATGAATTTTAAAAAGATATCTGCTGAGATTTTGTTAACTCTTTTGAGCTTTCCTGCAAATTTTTTTTTAAATTCTATTGAAATTTGTGAGATCTTGAAAATTTTCAATAACTCCTGGTGTGATTATGACAATTTAATAAAGCTTTAAGATTAATTTCAGAGCTTTCTGGATAAATACAAGTTACGTCTAAGGAATTTTTGAGGGATTTAAAACTTTTTAGTAGCTTTTCAAAACTTTTAAGATCTCTGAAAAGCTTTTCAAAACCTGTCAAGAGCTTTTCAAAGTTTTTCAAGAGCTTTTAAAAGTTTCTCAAAAGCTTTTAAAAGCTTTCTAAAGCCTCTAAAAGCTTTTTAAAGTTTCTTAAAGCTTTCTAAATCTAAAGCCTTTTCAAAGTTTTTAAAAGGTTTCTAAAGCCTTTTTAAAGCTTTCTAAAGCCTTTTAAAAGCCTTTAACGCTTCTCATAGCCTTTTAACTGTTTCTCAAAGCTTTCCGTAGCGTTTTAAAAACTTTTCAAATCATTCTAATTACTGCTTTTCTAAAAGCATTCTGAAAGCTTTATCAAAGCCTTTTAAAGGCCTTTGAAAGCTTTTCAAAGCCTTTCACGAGCCTTTCAAAGTTTTTCAAAGACATTTAATAGCTTTCTAAAGCCTTTTAAGCTCCTCAGAGCCTTTTAACAGTTTTTCAAAGCGTTTTAACAGCTTGAAAAGCTCACAGCTTTTCTAAGAATTCTAATTTCTTACAGCTTTTTCAAAAGTATTCTGATAATAGCTTTTCAAGATATTTTAAAAGCTTTCCAAAGCTTTTTAAAAGCTTTACCTCATTTACGGTCTTCTAAAAGCTATTGGATAACCTGGATAACCAAAAATTTAAAGGTTTAAAAATAAAAGTTGGGAATTATTCTTGTTTTTTAAACCCTTCCACATAAGTTCTATTTTGATAAAATTATCTTTGTAATTTCTCTTCCTAGGAATGCTTCTCTCAGTTCCATTTCTCGTTGTTACTTTTCTCGTCTACGCCATTATACCGGAACTGCGTAATCTTCACGGGAAGTGTCTGATGTGTTACGTTCTGGGACTCACTGTGGGCTACATTGTGCTGTCGCTGATTCATCTGCGGATCGAAATGAGTTCATTTATGTGCACATTTACGGGATTTACTGTCTACTTCTCCTTCCTGATCTCATTCTTCTGGCTCAATGTCATGTGTATCGACATTTGGTGGACCTTCAGGTGAGTTTTTATTTTATTTTGCGCTCTTTTTTACCTCCCCCCGTAAAACCAGGAAGAGCAGCGTATTCCGTAACGACAAAAGAAAGTGCGTGATACGCAGGAAATACTCTTCAAGCAAAATTCTTGTAAATATACAATATCTCGGGAAAGATGATGAGGCGTGAAATTATTGTTTGGGAAAATTTTACATGATCCACATGGTGGGTCTGAATCAACAAACATCTCTTGGACCCGACGATGAGGCGAACACTCATCAATTTCTCGCCTTTGCAGAGGTGTTCGTGGCGTTCAAAGAGATGCAGACAGAAAAAAGTTCATCATCTACTCAGTCTATGCTTGGGGATGCTCCGTCACGATCCTCTCGGTGGCATTGGCGATGCAATTCTCAGAAGGTGTCCCTGAGAGCATGAGGCCGGGCATTGGGATCAACAGCTGCTGGCTAAGAGGTGAAATTCCATTTATTTTGCAAATCTGATTAACCCATTTAGTGATTGTTTAGATTTTAAACAAATATGGCTTGAGATTGAGTAGTGTTGGGGTAAAATTTACCTCACTCGTAATTCAAAATTAATCCTTATTGATAATCAAGGAGAAATAATCAAACAACTTCCAGTATTTCCATGAATTTAAGAACCAAATGGGTTAATATAAATTGAGTAAATATTTGCTTATTTCTATAAGGAGTTTACATTTGCAGCATTCTTTGTTATTTAAATCGCATTATACAATGTACTTCTTTAATATCTTCTTGCTATTTAGGCGAAAGAGTCACTGAATTCTTCTACATGTATCTCCCTGTTATCATCCTGATATCAATCAATGTGATTCTCTTCACGCTGACGTCGATCCAAATAAGGAGGTTGCAACAGGAGACGGCGGCAATGAATAAGGGAGATAGTAGGAGATTCAACAAGATGGAAGCAGACAGAGACAGGTAAAATGTTTCACACATTAATTATATGTGACACACTTTAGAGTGCCTATCATATCCATGATAAATTGACCGAGAAGGAGGGATGTTTTCAAGGGGAGTCAAGCCATATGATATGCTCTCGATTTGACATAATTGTGCCAAAAATGGAGAAATTAATTATGATAATTAATATTACACTATTAGAAATCCTTGTTGAATGGACTTACTATAAGTCATTTCCTAGATATTTTATTATAAAAGACTCAAACGAAAAAGAATCTTAAAAAAATATTAGAAATTATGAAGGTAGTCCTAGAGTTTTACATATCTGAAAATCCAAAACCCAATCGAAAGAGAGTTTGTATGTCGTCTAATTCTCTTTGCTAAAAATGTCATTTGGTTTATGTATTCACTTTAAATAGGCCTGTTTAGATGAATAAATAAGCCTTTTCGACCGACGAATTGATTTCTAAAACAGGAAAATACTTTTTATTTTCGGGTTCAGAACAAAAAGAAAAAGACCTGGGACTATAGAGTCCAAACGGTTTTATATAAAACAATTCGGTTCTTAGCGGACCTCCTTTGAGGTTGACAATCAACATAGGGGGAGGCGTTCAAGTTTGGTACCTACATGTTCTAGTTTGGCACATCAGAATTTTTCATGTATTTTTCCTGAACGAGGCTCGTCCACTCTATTATATCGTGATAGTAGGCCTTAAGCTCTATATTCTCTGAAAAATAGTAAGCCTCCGTTCATGAAAAATACATGAAATATCGTTTTGTACCAAACTAGAACGTGTACCAAACTTGGACGCCTTCCCCTACACTTCATATAGGGTGGAAGAACCTCTAATAGACAGTGCCCTACTCATGGACACCTAAAATTTAATGGCAAATTTGCCATTATAATGTCTTCAAATAAAGTTTAAAAGCATTACCATTTTGTCCTGTTACCACCTAATGAAGTCGAAAGCGCCCTTTGATATATTTGCGATTTATTTAGAGGGGTCCATAAGTGGTGAATTGGCATAATTGGTGCACACTTATGGACTATTCCATCTTTGACAAGTCTCGTTCAACATTTTCGCTATTTTATTCATCAAGCATTTCGCAATGAACTTACCCGACAAGTTTTCGAGCAATGTTTTGGCAAATTGTGGTTTAAAAGTGCTTCTGTGAGTAATTCTGGGACAAATGTCCCATAAGTAGTGAATTTCGCATGGTCAGAGAAAGTGCAATTTTTGAGTGGGTTAGCCATTGATTCGGGAAATATCATTTAGATATTCAGAAAGATACTGAGTCAAAGCAACGAATGTCGAAAATTTCTTTAAGATTCGATAGAAAATTAAAAAGTTATGAGTAATTGAATTCTTAAAAGTGTCCATAAGTGGTGACTCCTAACATATATCCTGTAAGAGTAACCAGACCCTGAAAATTTTAGGGTTTCAAATTTGAAATCGAATATATCTCTGGTTCTATTGATTAGATCATTGATAACATTTTCCAAAAAAATTTCCAAACAAACTATGGCTAGTTCCTCTACAAAAGGTTTTCAAAATATAAAGGTCAATTTTATTGCCACGACAAAATTTACAATACTACAATCCAAATGTTTCTTCGTAGGGTGGAACCAACACTTTTCGCGCGGTTTAGCGGAATACAATCTTTTTTACCTTATAATTTCCTTATTTTTCCGAATTCATGTCTGAAAATTGATACACAACTAAAACAATACTCTATCTTGAAATTAGTCTAGGTAAAATTATTAAACACATTAAAGAAATATGTTAAAAATACATATTTGTGCGAATATAAGAAAACCAACACTATCCGCGCACAATATAATACCTTCCGTGATAGCTCTGCCAATACTTTCCGCTCACTTTTAATTACTTCAAAATGAGAGTTAAAATCACTTTCCTATGGAAAACACAATTAATGTCTCACAAAAGGCCGGCCGGAAAACTTTTTTTGCCGCACATATTTTTGGAATGTGGGGACTTTGAAACGTGGAGCGCCCCTAGTCTCAGGACTCTACGGTGACTTTCATTTTCGGAGCTGATTACAGAAGAGCTGGGATAATGCTTATCCCAGCTCTAAATATATGGATTTATTTGGGATGGATCGGCATCGAGGCCATCCACCAATGGAAATGA
>CAKKOB020000699.1:7383-17648 GCA_918844115.2 Phlebotomus perniciosus | reverse complement strand
ACTTTTGGACTCATTTTTTTCTCCTTAAAGCACATAATTTCAATTTTACTTTTATCACTGGGTAACATATAGTGGGAAAAAAGTCCTGAATGGAACTAAGCACACTTATATTGAAGCTGTCCCATTCGCGTTGCCATACTCACTTGAAGCGCACCCTTATTTAATTAGATTAAAGTAAAATATTAAGGAATATTCACTATAAATCGATAGTTTAATAATTTATCAATAAGATTTTACTCCAAATTTAATTTGTTCCTTTCAAAAAAATTAGTAATCAGTGCTTTTATGTTTTTCATGCAGCTTAACATTTCTCGTAAGAGAATCGTAATGTTTCTCGAGTCAACAAAATTTATTCCTTTAATTTAATAAATATAGCATTTATATTAAAACAAACCAGTGCAGCAGCTCCCTGAATCATGAGTCTTAAGGTTGACCACAAAATTATTACTTTTTATATTCAATAAATTATTAAAAACTCAAAATTTCTTTTGGTGCACGGAAAGTGTACCATGCGCGGAAAGTGTTGGTTCCACCCTATGTGATTAACATGGAGGCCAAACGGTTGCAGATAGAGACTACGGGTCTTTGGGGACCCCCTTCCTAAAGTCGACCCAGGCCATCATTCTTTTTTGAAATTTTGGCATGTTGTAGTTCTCTTTGATGCATTTCTTAGGACATACATATGTACATACACTTGGAAAACTGAGATTCTCTGTGGATCACCCCGGGATTAATGCAATTTAATTTTCAGCTGAATTTTTTTTAGCTGATTTTCAGATTTTTCAGATTTTCAAATTTTTAGCTGATAGTAAAAAATAACATCGAAATGTGGCCGCATTTTGAATCCTTTGCGACCCTTTTCTGTATGTCTAAACATGCGTAGGGTTACGGCATAAGTTATAGAACGTTTCCTGACTTGTGGAACAGTTCAATAATAGTCCCAAATTTTGATTTTTTGGGTTTACAAGATTTGCAAAATTACTTTCGCAGTTTTTCGAGACTGAAAAACTCAAAATTTGGGACTATTTTTAAACTGTTCAATACGAAACGCCGTTCCAGAAGACAAGACTTGACCATATGTTACTAAATATGTATATCATGAGAATGGCCAACGGGAATCCCTAGCTTTGTGTGTGCTTTTTCATTACGAAAAATTCATAAATTCGCTCCTTGATTCACTAAGGATTTTGTAAAAGGTAAAAATTTTCCGAAAGTGCAAGAGAATGCGAAATGTAAAGTTAAAACTTATTATTAGTTTTTTTTTCTATTTGAATTTTTCTGACTTTCTTCTCTAGATTCAGCCTCTATTTGCGCTTGTTCATCGTGATGGGTGTCACGTGGACGATGGAAGTGATCTCATGGGTGGTGGATCCAAAGAGCTGGATCTTCTATGTCACCGACGTTTGCAACTGCCTGCAAGGATTCTTCATCTTCATGCTGTTCGTGTGGAAGCCAAAGATTAAGCAACTCATCATCAAGAGGTACAATTCTTTACATCTACTTTCAATTAATCCGGAACTTATCCAATTTTTATTCTGGTCAAACTCTTGAACAACTTTTTATTTTGTCCATGATGGGTGAAAAATAGAAAAATCAAAAGACACGGGTCCGAAATGAGTCAAGGAACAATCAAAAGTCACGCGCTCTATCGCGATGGTGAGATAAAAAGCTTTTGAAGAAAATTATGTAAAATGGTTTTTACGTTTTTACTTTTCTGACAAATTGAATGAAACTTTTGTGATTCTCTGTGGAATGAATATTTAGAGAATGTTTTATGTTTTTTTTATCTTTCTAAGAGAAAATTTAAAAAATTGATTGAAATTCCTGACCTCACGTAACAAATTAACAATGTTATTGGGGGAGTGAGATAATATGTGAGCAAAAACGTGACATCTCTTGCAAATATCCACCTTAAACCTTGTTGGAAGGTGTTTAATTTCAATGTGAAGATTTGCCATATTTTGTCGTCTAATTGCTAATTTATTATTACTCAAGTTGCAATTTAGATGCTCTGTACGTTTTAACGACCTTTATTAATTGATCGTTTGGAATATGGAGAGAAAGAGAGAGTCCGATCACGTCTTTACGATCAATTGTATTGATATTATTTTATTTTTTATTGCCCTAGAAGATCACTCTGCTCACTGAACTCTTCGGCTGCCACACAATCCACTGTACAGTATTGAGAAAAAATGAGAGGAAAAACACTGAGACAAAGTGATCGAGAGAGAAAAATAGAGTGGAATTCTATGAGCTTTAAGACTGATAATAATGACACGAAATACCTATAGATTCTGCTCAAAATCACTATCGATTGTTCAAGATATAAAATGACAAAAAAGACTTTCAGAAAATGAAAACAGGGCTTAAATGTGAGTTGAGAAGTAGTTTTTTTTTCTATCACTGATCAAGTAGATCTGTAGTGGAAGGTTTGACAAACTAATTTTTGGTAGATGGTTTTATTAAATTTATTATACTTTATTAATCCAATCCATTTTGCCTCGAATCCACGATTAATTTCGCTCAAAATAACTTCATCATTGTAGTTTTTAGCGCTCAATGGACTTTTTCTAGTGGGATTTTTGGTGTTTTATCTGCATTTCCCTCCCACCTAGCAACTCTCAAGCATGATCATCCCTAGAAGTGATCTTCACTTCATCATCACACAATCACTTGACGTTCGATGGGACTAAATTCACTTTAGCGTGTTATTTTTTAGGATTTTGTTTAGTACAAGGGATTTTAAGCCCCGCCCAAAAACCAACAGATACACACACCCAATTAAATAATACTTAAACGATATTACCTATCAGAATGTGGGCGGGTCTTTGGACTCTATCTCTACACTGAAATTAGGCTACACCTACCATAAACTGTCTTGATTTAGAAACCACGCCCACAATAATCTATCAATCATCGATTGAAGTCTCGAAGCCCCGCCCACTTATTTCTCTATTCCCCTACTTTCTTAAAGATTTTCTTCCTATTATAAGAACCCCTAATGAGGAGTTTAAAGATAAATTAAATATCATATGAAAAAGTGGGCGGAGCATATAAAATTTTCATTCTTTCAGCAAATTTTTGGAAAATTGGAGAAATTTGAGGAAACTTGTGGACCCAACACATTTATTTATGAGCTGGGCTTCTGAGAATTTTCCAAAAGATAGAGAAATAGATATAGAAACCCCGCCCAGAAATTATTTTGTTGGGTCCATCCGGTCCATCCGTCCATCTTTATATGTTCCGCCCACTCTTTCATATGATCTTTTTCTAGAAAACTCTTTACTTCTGAACTTTTCTGCAACTTTCCTGGACAATTCTGTGAAACCCCGCCCACTTATCCATTTGTTGTCCCTAAGATTTTTTCACTTTCCCGTAAGTTTGCTGAAAGAATTATTTAAAATGAGAAATTCTAGAAAGTCCTGCCAAATCGGATGCTCCACCCACTTATCAGTTTGTGAAATTCCTTCCTTCAAGATTGTTGGAAGGCATTGTTTAAGAGTAGCAATTTTAGAAAGCTCCGCCCATTTATAAGTTTGTTTAAGTCCAATTTTAAACAAACTTATTACAAGAATGAAAAATCTTGGATGCCACGCCCACTATTCGATAAGATCGTCAACTTACAAAACCAACGAAACCCCATTTTCTTAACTTTCCTTAGAATATTGCTCGGATGCCCCGCCCACTTATCACATTGTTATTCCAACCCTAAAACTTCTTATTTATCCACTTTCCTGCAAGATTGCTGGAATAAATTGTTTAAAAATGGTAAAATTCTAGAAAGCCCCGCCCAATAAGATGCTCCGCCCACTCATGAATTTATTAACTCCACCGTAAATTCCAAATTTCTTCAATTTTCCAGAAGAATGAAGAAATCTTGGATGCCCCGGCCAGTACTCTTGTATCTGTACAATATGTACTTCCCAATAAGTTTTCTGGAAGATTTCCCTGAAGCCCCGCCCACTTATGAATTTATCTTATCAAGTCCAGAATTAATTATTTCTCAAATTTGCTGGTATAGTTCGGCAATCATTCGTTTATCTTGTTTCTTAAATGGGGTGTAGCCGATCTTTATGGGCGGGGCCTAATTGGAAGGTCTAACTAAAGGAAGAATTAAAAAAAATATAACGCGCTAAAGTGAAGTAATAGCCCTGCTTTCTACATAATATTCCTGCTAATTTGACTTTTCTACAAACTCAGATACAGGTCCTTCCGTGGACTTCCGGTGTCCAGCAAAGCGTCTCGTTCGAGCACCAGGACGAGCACATCTCATGTTTCAATGGCCGCCACATCATCCATTATTCGGTCTAGTGTGAAGGCCAATAATAATTCCGTGTCTGAGAAGTCTCAGTTTATGTCGGACATTGGAGACTGAACATCATGAGCACCGCATAACAGAGGCCATTACTGTGTTGTTTATTTTTTCCTAAGTTAATTCTATGCCAAAAAGTTACACCAACAAAATGTCGTTTTAGTTTTAAGTATAAAAAAAACAAAAAAAAAGTAGCGGCAATCGTGAGAATATGAACACTGGAAATTTATTTTAAGTCTTACTTAAGTGTTAAATTAACCTTCATAAAGGACGATATTAATAGTGAAAATGCGTTGAAGGAATTCTTTAAAGGAATATTCCTCAATTGCTAAGAGAATTGGGTAGACTTAAAAAAAAAACCTGAAAATTAAAAATTTTGCATTAAACTCAATTTTCTGCTAATTCAGTCAGAAATTAAACCCATAGGTACTAAATTTAGTGTTTAACATAAATATTTTACACATCTTATATAGGTATTTTATTTTTAAAAAATAGATTTGAGTATAGATATTTAAAAAAATTTAGCATTTTTATCTTTTCTTAAGTGCGATTTAGAATCTTAAACATTTTATATACCAAATTAAAATATTTTTAAATTTTACTGCAAATAATGTAAGGTCAACTTAATTTTGTTAATCAATAAAATAAAAAATACTAAATTAGAAAATAAATATTTTTTTAATTTTTAAATTTCTAAGAACAAGATTTTAATCATTTTGATAATATTGATAAACCTGCAAACTGGAAATTGTTAACTTCAGTTAACTTTCTACTCTTTTAACATAATAACCGGTAGAACTGGACTAAAATCGGACAAATGAACCTGAAGTTAGCAGAAAATTCGCCGAAACTGGGTTTGTGTCTCCGCTATGAATAGCCCTGTCCAGACGGGTCAATAGACTTTTCAAGCGAGTTGATTTATCAAAGTGAGCGATTCTTTTTATACTTTCGAATTCTTTTCTAGTATAAACTGAAATTGGCGGAAAAGAAACAAAAGAAAAATAATTTTTTTCTTTTAAGCATTTCTACGAGTCAATAGGCCTTTTCAGGGAACTGATTAATTAAGGGAATTGTTCTTTTTAGTTTCTCTAACGAGGAAGCCTGAAACTTTCGAAAATAAGATATTATCAATTTATCGAAAAGGGCTATTAACTTATATAAAGAGGTCTTTTCATAGCGGAGACACAAACCCGAACTCAATTTTGCTTGTGGCTATTGTTAGCAGATAAACAAACCTTTTGGCTAAGTTGCGACTAGCTTCATGTTAATCAAACCGGTCATATATTTGTAAGAAAGCTAGTTAAAATATCTAAAATATTTCAAAACCGTGAAACATCGGTTTTGATCCGGTTATTAAAGGTAGAAAAAAACATTAAAAATTCTTAAATTCGTTATAAAAAACACCAAAAACTTTTTAAAATTTTTAAAGAACATAATGTTTTATGTTATTTTTTAAACTTGTTGATTTTAAGACTGAATTAATTAATTGTTTTATTATACTTCAGTCTCCCATTGAATTTTCTTTATATTAGATTAGGAGCTTCAATAATAGTGTTCTCATTCTCTCGATGGTCAGTGTTAAATTTGGAGACAAGAGCTTTTTCTCTGTAATGCAAAATAAGAAAAAGAAGAAAAAGAAATAATGTTTCAGCTTTTTCCAAGGCTTTTTCTGCATTATATATTTTTAAGAAAATGAAGTAGAGAACGATGTTTAGGCTAATGATAAATTATTGTACTACTTTCCCCCTAAAAGATTAAATGTATATTTGCTCTGTATAATTTTCTGTGGAAAAAAATACAAAAAAATTGAAAAAAACATGATAAATAATTTGATTTTCAAATTTCCCGCCAATGGATTTCGAAATTCATCGACAATGGCGATCGGTTGGATTCGCAAATTGTCGCAAATTTTACTTCCGGAAACATATGGTTGTCTCACTCTCACCGGGTGTTTCTCTCTCGCTCTGACGCTGCCTTGACAGTGCCGTTTGTTCTCGAATTCAAATCGAAGTAGCTCGTTTGTCGAGGCGGCTTTTATATCAGCTTCTTGATCTCACTTTTTCCTGCAAAAATTGCTGCATTCGGCAATAAATTCTCCTCTATTCTATCCACTGTATTAGGTTACATTAGGATATAGTGGTGGTTGGTGATTATACCCGTGTTTCGGTCATATTCTCTGTGAAAGAGTGTTTTTGAGGTTAAGCGCCAGTGAGCTTGTGCTGAAAGCCCCCCTTTTTCCGGACATTTCAGCATTCTAGAGACTAGAAAAATGCCTGAGAACGACAGAATTAACACTTTTAAGAATCACTCGAAGCACGAGGTGAGAAATTGAAGGAGCCGGATAATTTTCAGGGCGTTTTTTCATCACTTTTTTTTACTCGCATTCAGACAATGAGGCAACGGCGTCAGGAGGTGACGGTGGAGTTGCGGAAGAACAAGAAGGAGGATCAGATGATGAAGAGACGCAACATCGAGCTGGATGAGTCTCTGTCGCCGCAGAAGGAGGTGGCATCAGCCGATGAGTCTCTCAGTCTGGATCAGATTGTTTCCGGACTATCGAATCCCGACACACGGAAGCGCTTCGAGGCTGTCCAGGCGGCTCGCAAGATGCTGTCGCGTGAGCGTAATCCCCCCATTGATGTGATGATCCAGCATGGGATTGTGCCCAAGTGCGTTCAGTTGCTGGGCGACTTCCAGCAGCCGGACATTCAGTTTGAGGCCGCCTGGACGCTCACCAATATCGCTTCCGGCACCACCGAGCAGACCAAGGCGGTGATCGAGGCGGACTCCATTCCGCGCTTTGTCGCCCTCATGAACTCCACGTCAGCCAATGTGGCCGAGCAGGCGGTCTGGGCGCTGGGAAACATCGCCGGCGACGGCGCCGAGGCCAGAGACATCGTCCTGAACAATCAGGTGGTGCCGGCGCTTATGCATCTGCTCACCACTGAGCTGAGTCTCTCATGTCTGAGGAATGTGGTGTGGCTCATCTCCAATTTGTGCCGCAATAAGCCACCAGCTGTGGCCTTTGATCACGTCCGGGCGCTCCTGCCTACCGTGGCCAAGCTTCTCCAGCACGACGATGCACAGGTGAGTGAAGAGATTCACAGAGAAGCCTCTTTTGCAGCGCATTCAGCAGTTTTATTTGTTTCAAAACGGTCTGAGGGATTACGGGAGGGAAAAAACTGTTGTTTTATTATTTTTCTCTGAGATCGCATTTCAGGGGACAATAAAGACAGTAGCGTGAGGGAAATGGTTTAGCACTTCTTCTGAAATAGTCTCAAATTTGAGGGAATGTTTTGAAATCTAAGAGGATATTTCAAGAGGACTCTCTTCAAGAGGACTGAGTAACGCAATAAATTGCTGGGATATCATTTCTGGGGAGGCGCATTTAGGGATTAAAAGGACGGTTACGTTGTTATTCAAAATGAATTCCAATAAGATTATTTTTCACAAGAAAATTATGCGATCATATAGCACCTATTGTTGTTGAAGAGAAAACTGCAGGGGAGAAACATACAGTGACTTTACGGAGTTTAATTAAATAATTTCTTTGTTTTGAGAAATATCAATGAAATTCTAATAAATGAAGTTTGCCAGTAACTACTATACTGATTATCACAAATGGAAGAACTTAGGGTTAACAAAAAAATCATAAGCATACGTTTCAAAAGACGAAGATTTATTGATTTAGAGGTTCTTTAATAAAGTTTTTCTTATATTAATCAAGATAAGAAGTCAAGTCTTGTCTTATGAACCAGTTTAATAAAGGACTCAAGTTTTGAGTTTCTTAGCAGTTTCTTATTGATTTCGAGGTTTCTTGAAATTCAAAAACTGAACTGAGACTTTTTTAAGTTCTTGATCTTCTTAAAGTGCTTGATCCTCCCGGTAAACATTTCTTGCACTGGATATGAACTTTCCGCCGGAATTTCTACTGCAAAAGATTCCATCTAAATTGAATATTCCACCACTTTTCCAACAAATGTTCCACCAGAATTCCATTGGTATTTTCCAAGGTACTCATTCTAAAATTACTCGGCTACATTCTTGCTTGAAATTTCAGTACCAATTCCAGCGATTACGTCTATGAAATATACCATGTCAATTGCTCAAAAAAAAAATTTAATAAAATTTAATAATTTAATTAAATTTCGGCCAAAAATCCATAGAATAGTATGGGAAAATCTCCATGAAGTATAGATAGATTAGATTAGAGAAGGGTGCCGATCCCAATTAGAATCAGCTGCACCCAGGCCGCCAAACGGGCCCATTATGCATTCCCTTTTTTATGAATTAGATACTGAGATCACAGTCTAGTGCATTAATGGAGGGAGAACCGTTATCCCTTGGGTCGCAGTCCTCAGACAATGCATGGACCGCTACTCTTCAGTTCCCATTCATTGGTCAATGTTCTCATGTTATTAGTAAGACAGAGTGACCATCTCTATCTCTCCGAGTGGGTCCGTATATATGCACAATTGGAAAATTTTACATCTACACTGAAGTATAACTTATACTCAGTGGAAGCACTACAACAGCATAACTTGTTGAGTGCAATTGAGTGGTTTGATTTTTTTTCCAATTGCTGAGTTCGAGATTTCGCCCGGACCCAGCCTCGATCTCACTGGCAACGTGGTGTGAGCAAGTAGCTCTAACTCCATGAAGTATAAGTAATGGAAAAGTAGTGGAAAATTCCGCTTCCTTCAATTCCTCAGAAGACTTCCAAAGATTTTCCATTTTGTAAGAAGTAATCGAAGTATGCCCGAGTACTGCCTTTCCCCACCGAGAGGATAGGACTGTCACCGTTTAGTAGGCGGGCCAGTCAGTATTGAGACGACATAGAATGAGGACGTGTGGCATAGCGGAGGATAAGGAGACAGCCAGCAATCGGTGGGGAATTGGCGACTCCCGGGCTCGGGGCCTTACACAGGTTTTGTAAGGTAAGAGGGAGCTATTATAAGTCTGAAGTACGATATTTCCAACTCACAGAAATAATGAGAAAAATTTAAGTTTTCCCTAGATATGCAATTGTTCTCAGAGGCCATTGCGTTTGATCAGATTTTCCTGGGATTGTAAATGTGAGTTTGAGAGTTGGATTTGACTGCATATTTATTATAGTGGGCGGGAAGCATTGTTCCATTTTTTTCTATGTTTGTGGCTAGAAATTTGTACGTAGGTATACGATGCCAAGGAATTTTTCTTATTTGAACTTTTCTTAAAACAATCATGGAAAAAATTCTGGAGCGCTAGCGTCAAAATCCATGAAACTGTTGGAATTTATTCGTGGAATTCCTTTAGTTTTTCCAGTGGTTTGCGTTTCGGCTAACAGTCTCAACTAAACTGCGATGGGGTTTGCGTCTCCGCCTTGAAAATGACGATTTATAAGAATAAGCATAGAGGAAGGTAATATAGGTAGAGGTGGAATGACAGGGTCTGTAGGGAAGAAGTTAGATGGCGTTACCGACCCCATGCGCGAGAATTTCTCATCCAGGGCACACTCAAAGCATTTATGAATGGCTTATTGGTCCGCCCCCAGTCATGCATGTGCGCTTCATTGCGCATGCTCATTGATCAATCTGCTCGCACATATAATGCGTCCTATCTTCCTTCCTTCCTTCTCTCAGCCTTCGAAACGCACACTTATCCATGCGCGCACAACGCAGGCATACAAAAACAGACGACTCAAGAACACGGTGGTGGCACACTGAGTGTGCGCGCACTGCACACTTTGTGTGTGTGTGAGTGTGAATTCCATGAATCTTGCTCCCTTTTTCACCAGCTCGTCTCGTCGGTCAAATTTCCTTTTCGCTGCTCGAGCTGGCCATGTAAGGAGGGGAGAGGAGAATCAAATGATTGAGTTTCAATTTACCCTCCCCTATATGTTATGTGGCCCAGTGCACTAAAGCGCTCGATCCCCTCGAACTTATTGCTGCTCGGTGGAAGTGGCAAGTTCGAT
>CAKKOB020000698.1:26972-39002 GCA_918844115.2 Phlebotomus perniciosus | reverse complement strand
CTATTCAATTTTCGCACCTGAAAGACTCTTCCCATCCACCGTCTTCCTGCCCTACACCTTTCTGCCTACATACTGAGACTATCTTTTGTGCATCACCACTCCGGATTTAGTCCTCTGCAAATAGTATCGCTATTAAGACAAATTTAGCCATGTAAGGAAGGGGATAACATGGTCTCAGTTGAAAAGAATATTTTGATTTCCTTTAGGTATACACTCAGAGAAGAATTGTAAAATGTATATTATGTAGATGTATAATATTATTACAAAAAAATAAAAGTAACCTATCTATTTTTTATTTATTAAACATATTAAAATTTGGTGTGAGAGTTTATGTGGAAAATTGAATAGATCTTCATGAAATAACTGTTAAATACCTGTGAAGTATGGAGAATTAGTGTCCATCAATCTGATTTGAACCGTTCGAGATGGTTTTTTACTGTCTTTTTTAAGAAAACATTAGGAATTTTCACAGTTAAAATTGTTCTCTTTCGAACACTTGATTTGTACAAAAATTCGTCGTCTATAACTTTACCAAGAATTTTAAGGTTTTCAATTGAAAATATATTTCTGAAACAGAATTATTACATAAATCTAATTTTATGAGTGTAAATTTATATAATTTAATAAAATCATAAATACTTAACTTGACCTTTACAACAAACTGTCGATTGTATAAGAAAACATTACTTTTGTAATTTGTTTGTACAGAATTGGAAGCCTTTTGTAAATAGCCATTGAGAAGTTTTATACACGCAAAATACTGAAAATAAATAACATAACAATTGTATAAAGTTCTTCTAACATTCCCTCAAAAGTTCTCCCCCAGACACTCTGTTTTCTCACACACCCCTTGGCATTTAACTTTTGTGTGATTTGTTGGACGATGAGAAAATTTCGTGGTGAAAGGGCTCTCTTGGTGAGTGTTTCATTCTTCGTGTTTAGCTGAATTGACCTCTCAGTGGGACATTATAGGAAGTTAGACGAGAATCACGACACAACTTCCCCGACGTGCCAATAAATTGTCGATTCCATTAGTGGCGATTGACTGTCCCCGTAATTAATATAAATACTCCCATCAAGTTCCTCTCATCCATTTCACCTTCATTCCAATTTCAAGATTGAAATGTATCACACGATGACAAAAACGCGGTCAACAATGACCTATTTCCGGTCAAATCGCCAAGGGATGCGACCTTCTACTGCAAATGCACTTTTGCGTCAGCTCGAGAGGGAGATAAAAGTGATTCTATTTCCGATTTATCATTTCAAATAGGATTGAATTGAAATGACGAGTCAGAGGAAATCTTCACATCCTTGGAATTTAGCCTCATGATTTCGCCATCGATCACTCTTGCGGACTGTGAGACACAAAGAAAGTGCATTGCTGATATTTTTGGATGAAAAAGTGGGTTTTATTGGAAGTTTTGCACAATTACAACAATGATCTGTGGTCTCATCAATCTTGGACGATGTGACATTTTCACGCGAGATTCATCCGCAATCAAATTATATTGTGGACCTCCCGAATTTTGGAAATTTTTACAAAGGCTCAATTTTGACAGATTTTTGGAGGAAGTTAGATTCATTGATTCATTGTTCATGTTTGTGACGAATTTCATCGTCAAATTCAACTCCGCATTACGATTTATTTATCAAGGAAAGATATTATGGTCAGGAGTGATGTTACTTGAATGAAAGTGCATAAAAATTACTGTAAGTGTATTTCTAATAATGAAAAGGAATTTCTAAGATGAGTTAAGATATATTTAAGACATCTAAGAAGTTTTGAGTCAGAAGTTTTGAGTCAGAAGTTTTAAGTCCAGCATTTTAACTTTTGCAATTAAATCAGATCTTGAAGAGCTTTCACAAAATATGGATGTAGTTGTGTGATATACACCTTTATGATCCTAATATGTTCCCCTTAATATATATTTTAAACCATGCTATTATACTTTAAGAAATTCTTGAAGTTACTCTGCATTAAAGTTCCATAAATATTTCACTTTGTAACAACACTGAGAGGGATGTAAAAGATGAAGTTAAGCATAAATATTAAATTATTTAATAAGAAAGTTTCATGCATGAAAGTTATATTTCGATAAGGATTTCCCGGCAATCGTTATGAAAATATGTCACGACATTTTCCTATACACTTTCAATTTGATTTCAAAAGCAAAGAGTAATCGTTAGTCCTTGAGTTTATGATATCGTTTTATTTATTGTTGAAAATTGTTGGTTATACAATTGATAAGAGTCGCAGTTATTGGATAAATTAGCAAACAAATCACCACAATATGTAAATAAATTCTCAAGAGCATTTTAGTCTAATGGGGAGCACGTGCTAATCCCTTCAATCTCGATCAATCATGTGAAGCCTCTTGAAGGTGAGAGATTTACCAACACTTAAGGAGGATCTCAAGCATCTCTGTCGAGTTTTTTCTCAAAGGCGTATATCGATCATAAAGTATTTGCAGATTCCTCAGAAGAGGAAAATGATTTGTGCCACTCTCTAAATTATTGGCCATCCGATAGAGATAGATGAAAGAGGACGATCTGGTCTTTTGAATTGTTTTCCATATGGGTATGTCTTCAGGTGTTCAAGCCATACAAAAGGACATTCCTCCTCACGCGTTTTCAACATTCGACAACCCCGAAAATCAAACAAACAATCATCGTGTAAAAAATACATGTCTCTCAGGAATATAAATAGTTGTTTCGGCAAACAGTGAAAGGACGCAGAGGATTTTTGTGAAGTAGCCGCACTCTTTTGTATGTGTCCTGTGGGGAAGTCAATTGAGTGGCTGAACCGTGTGGCGGTAACTTTGAGCAACTTTGCGGGAGTTGATTCTTGTAGGATTGTGGCCTGAAAAGGGTGGTGACACATTCTACCGGCACACAATATCGCATATCTGCAAAAGTCATATTTCAACCCAAAATGGTCCCGATGATGGCAAAAGAAATTGGCAAGAAAAGACATCTCATCTCGTCCAATGAAAATCCTACCATGATTAATTCGTTGAGTCAGAATTGATGGAGACGGTGGGACTTTTATGTGTTCATCTTCAATCAATGAGCATGAGAGGTGATTCAATAATGATATAAAATATGAATAAAATTTGAGCGTGTTAAATTGAATTTATACGCTTCCAAGCCCAACTTGTTTGGGAATATTGAGCGTGAAAGATTTGCGGAAATAATTGGAATGAAGAGTCAATTGACATCGAACTGGGTCTATTAAGCACCACAAGTTGGATTTAAATTTAAAATTTCACGAGAGCTTGCACAAAGCCAGAGGCAATGGAGGGTTGGTGAAGATGGGAAAGAGCAGTAGAAATATTGCCCAATTTTTCCCCCGATATCACCCATTTTATCTCTACCCTTCGAATCATCCTCTTGAAAAAATATTCAAAAGAGACAGAAGAGACTTTCGGGATCGTCTTTCATCTATATGGCAGCCAAAAATTCATACATGACGACCATTAAATGGCGGTGTGACAAAGAATGCAGAGATGCGTTAATAATTATTATTTATGGCGAATGATTGTTGACAAAACCACATCAGTATAAATTCAATTGAGAGGGTTTCTCGTCGCCCAATGTGACTTTTGAGGCGCGCAATAGGGGTTTACTCAGGAGGACTATGTACACAATTTATTTCGAGCCCCAGAAGATACAAATGTGCGTGCTATTCACACATCCTGAAAATATTCGCACCCTGGAAAGAATTGAATTTTCCCCCACCCCGCACCATTTCACAGGAAAAGGAAAATATATATACGAATGGAAGAATCTCTGAAAGTGAAGTGCGAGAACAGCATGTGAGGACTTTTATATATAAATTCTTATCAATACCACTCACATCTCCCATTGAATTGAGAAACTCTCTTTTTGTGAATGGGTAATTGTAAGTCACCCTCAATGGTGTCAAGAGTGAGCAAAGTGATGACAATAAGTAGCAATCATTACCTGCCTCTTCATGCATAATCCGATTACTGTGCACTAGAGAGGCTAGTCAGACTCTGAGTTTGTCCTTTTATGCATACAAAACGTCCTAGACTTTGAGCCGACACCAGAGAAAGAAGTGACGAAAAAAATGGTCTTAAAAAGAAGGCAAACCCTCATGGTAAATGTGAAGATATTGAAAGGCATTACAATGCAGGATTACTTTCTATAAATATAGCAATAACACGGTTATTTCTATACTCAAAATAATAACCGAAATACTTTTAATTAAAAGAAATAACAAATGATGAGTTTAATAAAAAAGAAATGATTTTAGTGTGCTTATCCCTGCAGAAAATGCACTATCACTTTTCCAGAGAGAGCGTAAATTTTGCTTTCCTACAGAACGCTTCAATGTGTCCTATACAAATGTATAAATGGCATTTGTTCCTATGGGTATACCTCAATGGTTTTGTCGGTAGATTTCACACAAAACACAACTCAATAAACGGCCGAAAATGTGTTAGAGGTTTTGTTTGATTGGTTTTTGTGTCACCTTTCAGAAGAGGATATTTGTCACTCTGATTTTTAGCATATTTACCGGAATTTTTCACCTCTCTTCACACCTTCGCAAACACAGAAGAGGCTTCTGTTTGTTGTCCTTAAAAGTGAGTATATGAGTGTATGGCTGAGAAACATAATTCAATTTGTTGCCAGCACACTTCAGAGATTATGTGCAAAATTTCAACCCATTTGCTTTCAATTCTTTATACAAAGGATTCAATCTTGAAATATTGTTTGTCGTTGTTTATTTTTATAGCAACAAGCTGCATCCTGAAAGTTTTCAGAGAAGAGTTTGGCTTTATGGCAAAAATCACGCAGAATTTTATCATCTTAGAGCAATATAAGAATTGGCGGAAAATGTGCTTGGGAAATATAAGATTCTCTCATCTACTTTTCTCTCGAGAATTTCTCCAGAGGACTTTTCCTCTCTTTGTGGAAACTCTCACATTCTCCGTTTTTACCTGAGTCTCCCCAATACAGTGAAAGCTCTTCATACTTTCAGTATTGAGCGAGCTTTCACTGTGGTGTCACGCATTTTCCCGCAAAACCAAAAAGTTAAAAGCCAACACCGAGAATATACATATAATACATAACATGTTATAATATATAGTGTGTGCGTTTCATATCTTGAAAATCAAATTAATTCAAGCAGGTGCCCTTTTCTTCTCTCTTATTGTGGCAATGTTAATTAAAACTTTCATATTAATTTGACTGTTCAAATATGTTGAAAATGCTTCAAATCAGACGAAAGAAAACATGTCTTTGAAGTTGCTTCTCTCGTGGCCGTGAATTTTGTATTATCTGGTTGATAATACAATTCAGCTTATGCAAAGGTCTAAATTTTCTCAAAGTACAACATCAAAATTGATGTTAGAGAAATTCCATCTCCTACCCTACGCGAAACTTTGGGCAAAAGTCTTTGTGGTATGGTGAATGTGATCCTATACATATATGAGAAAACCTTTCTTGTAACCTGAGGTAAAGCCCTTTAAGGTTTTTATCTCAAGCGAATAGTTTATATTCAAGTCATCGTTGTGTTGTGTATTTTGTGATAAAACTTTATTGACAGCGAAATGGTTGATGTTTCATTATTATTATGGTGTCGCGTCGTCATTCATATATGAAAAGTAAATTGAGTGGCTTAAATAACTTCAAGAGCCATGGAGACGATAGACTAAGTTTCAAATATCGAGTCTTTTCTTCGGAATTTGGCAATTTGAAGTAATTACATAATATGAAAAATTTAGTAAATAATGTCGAGTATCGACTCATGATGTAATATTAATTCATTTGGATTATTTCAAGCAGAAAAGGCTTCATAAGATATTTGCTGTTGCCTGGCATTGGAATAATATTGAACGCAAATTTCAAATAATTTCCATAATTTCACTCCAATTCAGGCTTCATCTCGCATTCTTTTGACTGAATTTCGACATCGTATGTCGCTTATCGCATTCCTCTGATATTGAATATTTAATTATGTGTGAATGATGGATTCTTTTAAGGGATGAAGCAAGGAAGATGTCTTAAAGCGACAGCACAAGGATAGTATTTTAATCTAAACCGTCGAACAACATCCAAATTCAATTTTCAATCCTGTCACTGAATCTCATGAGAGCTTTTAAAGTCTGTCGATCACTCGGGTGTTATTTTTTGGGATAAAATAAATAAAGAGGCGTATAGAGTTCATGAATACAAAAATAATATATCGCCCTCCATAGTGAAACAAATCATCTAAAAATATGTACTTTTTGCTGGTTGAACTCTTTATATTCCTTCACTCATACTCTCGCAGTTATCCCGGAATGTATGGCATGATAGCCTTATAAATTTTTTCCGACAAACAATCCTCATCGTAAGAGTGCCACAAAAAATTTCCAAAAGGCTTGAGATGAAGAAAAAATGGAAATTCCACAGTGAAAAATATTCCTTTCACTTTCTTATATAACTGGAGGGATGGTTAATGTTAACAATAACGTCGTTGATGTGCCGTAAAAAAGGTTGTGAAAATTTTCTTGAGGCTTAAGGGGTAACAAAAATGGAATTTTGGGGACGTAAAATGTCAGTCTTTTGCATGATTTTGAACAATTATCAGTTCGTCAGACTGAGAATGTTTTTTTCATGCTGGTGTTAAACAAACAATGAAATCCACAAGAAAATCTCACATACATTCTTACTGACGCAAAAAGATTGTTGAATTTTTAAACAAAATTCTTCAAAAGGCAAAAGAAACAATTTGGGTGTGTGTTCCTTTCCCGTTTCCTTTTTATTTCTTCTCAGTAAAGTTTAAAAAAAATAACCAGGAAAATTCCAAGGACTGCAAAAGGAAAATCATGGAAACATTTTTTCTGCAAATATTTAATAAATTTCAAGATAATTTTTTGCTCTATAGGTATCCATCCTTTTGAAACCATTTGTAATTTAATTTTGTTCGTGGGTCTTTGTCTTAGAAATAAAGGAAGAGATATAATATTTTTCAAAAGAAACATCATATTATTCACAAAGACAAATTACATTAATATTTACTAAGTAAAATGTGCCATAGAATTTTTGCAACTGAATGTAATTCATATATATATATATACACAAACAGACACATACCTATATAAGAGTTTTAAATATTATATATTCTAAAATAAAGCGTATTAAAAGTCACATTTTTTGTGAACACTGTATAATAAAATTGTTTGAAAATCTTACTTCAATTTAATCCTGTTGGAAATTTATTGCTTCGAATAAGAATACAATTTCTCTCAAGATTACGCCCAAAGGTAGACATTCCCTTGAGACTTGAGTACGGCAAAAAGTTTCAAGCTTCGTAAATATGAGTATTTATACTGCGACTTATTAAAACCCTAAATAAGAAAAATGAGAAAAATGTTTCGCGCGAATCTTAAGATTTATCTATTTGTTTCTTATAAAAATTATGCTGGGCAATTATTAATTTCCTCTTCCTGACTGAAGTATAATACCTATACCCTTGACTTAGTGAGAAATTTCCTACAACTTTTCAAATGAATAAAAAATTAATAAAGTTTCATCAACAACACTCTTTTATTTTATAAAATTGTGAAAAAGCCACAGAATGGAGCTATTTTCTTTTCTCTAAACGTCATTCCTGTCTTCATTCAAGAAGAAAATTACAGGAAAGAATTCATTTATCTGTTCACAGAACATTTGAGACTTTTATGACAGTCAAAGACTTTTATGTCTTCTGAAACTTTCATAAAACAGAAGCGAATAGGGTGAAAGAAATCACTACAATTGATTGTAAAGTTCCACGATATTATCGGAAGTGCTTTCACTCAAGTTAAGTTCTTATCACTATAGTGCTTTTATCTAAATATATATACATATATAACATACATATATAATGCACAAACAAACGGATTCTCAACGCTCATCTCAAGCACTTGTTTGACACCTTTGACACTAAATTGAAGGACAAATAGGTGAAATAAGAGGAAACACATTGTGTACATAGTATACTTGAAATATTATGTTTCCCTAAATGGCTTCACATGACCTACCCGTGTGTTGATTCTGCGGGAATACATATAGTGCAATTCCCATCATGCCAAAGTATATAATAAGCTTGGGTTGGTATGTCACAGCTCCTACCTTATCTATTCCTTTGCTACAGCTGTTGATCCAGCTTTAAGATGACTTTCTCAGGACAGCATCCCTATTTCCACCTTAATTCCAAAGTATGTTCCTTTGTTCCAGAAAATGGGTTGCGGTGAGAAGGGATCACTTTGTGTTAATTGTTATTCAAGGGTACCATTTCACAGATTTCACATGAAAGCTTTTTAGAGGAAGTTAATATATAGAGACTTTGTTGTTTGCCTACTGATTTAAATTAATAATATCAACCAATAAGTTAAACATTTTTTCGAACTGCTTAGTTTTTTTTTAATAAAAAAAATCACACTTTCGAAAAGTACTCATAATTATGTTTTTCCCTTAAATTTGTAGTAGGTATATTACTAAAGCCGATGGTCTTGTGAAATTCACAAGAGAGGAGAAATGAATGCTGTATGTTTCCTCGGCACGTGGATTAACAACCTCCAGTGCGAGATGGGTAATGAATGCTGACATGGAAAATATATGTCAGAATTTCCTACAAATTGCAATCCATAAGTAATACTTTGTTCAGCACATGTGGATGAATGGAGATAAATGGTTTCAAAAAATGCATGATGGACTACATTCATAAAAGGTTGAAACATGTGATGCCCCTTTTGCTACTTCTGCCTGTGCTTATTCATTGTTATTCATTCTATATGATTGTGAGTGTTGAAAAATCCCGGAAAATGCTAGTTTTATAAATGCGAAGTTACCTGAAAATTATTCAACTGTAATTAAAGGTCAAGGTGTGCTTTTAATAAATTATTTTTATATCATTTTTTAAATTATTACGTAAAAAATACTACGCATATAAAAATGTTTAAAAATCAATAAGAAAAAGTAAACTTTGATATTTGCAAAAAGCGTAAAAAGTTTATTTTCCAATTTACACATCGTGTAGTTCAATTTTACCCGAAAGTTTAACATTTGCGGGAAATTTCTCAATTGAGAAAAGTTGTTAGAGCCTAACTATATGTATGGGTATATGTATTTTACGAATGAGTTCCATGAATGTAAGATGTGAGTTACCTCATAAATAATGCAAAATAATAAGATTTCAATTATTAATGTCCTCTTCGCATACATTTCGTTTCACTTTTCCATCCGTTTTCTCTCCACTTTATTTTCTATCTCACATTTTTCCTTTTTTTTGGTACACAAAAGGAGGAAAAAAGAGACTTTTTCCACTTCATATTCCGTCTTCTGCAATCTCTAAACATTCATTCGAAAAGAGCTTTTTGATCTTTCATCTCTTTCACTATGTTTGTTGAATATACATAACATTCCTTCCTTTGTCCTCTCTCTTTCTCTCGCTAAGAGTAAATGAGAGAAAGCTCTCATACATTCATACGCAAAGTACGTCATACTCTCATTCTCTCGCTCAATTTGCAGAGAATATTTTCCTGCCAGAAGCAACAAGCAGCGTAGGTCACAAAAGGAGCACAAAGCTCTCAGTTGAACTTGAGCTTTCTATAGGTGTTGAAGCACTTTCCCCTTGCCATTACGGTGAACTGTTTCGTGTGAGAATCCTTTAAAAAGTGTCAGATATTTTTTGTTAAAAGGGTCATAAAGGTGTTCTTTCATTTATTTATTTTCTGTGTCGGTTCGGGACAAATGAGTCCTTCGTGACAGTAAAAGAAAATACGTAAAAAATACGTAAATAAAATATTTCTCGCTCAAACTCATTAAGAGTTCTTTGTCCTGTTTTAAATTGGATTGTTTTTATATGTTTTTTTTCTATTTTCTGGTTCTGCATCAGCATAAAAATAAAAAATTCATTGGTAGTTGTTAAAGTTGTTGTTAAGATTTATATTGAAAAAGTGTGTTTGTGGAAAGTCATAATATTTCATACTCTAAAATGAAACCCATTCTATTTTTATGAACGCACATTTTAAAAGCTTATAGCTCTTCCGAAAAACAAAAACTAATTAGATCTAATGATTTTTTTATTTTAGTCGTTTTTTTTAGGTTCAGTTTCCCAGTTACTTTTCCACCAAATACCTCATAATTTTTATGAAAATTATCCACAAAGTGAGAATCATTCATTTCCCACCTTATATATGTACATATATGAATTAGTTTTGCATATAGTTTTCCGCCCGTATCGTTTTACTTTAACATGTAAAAGTTTCTCTGACGTTACAGAAGCTTCTGCACGCAGAGTCTCAGAATAATTATACCTATCCAGACTAGAAGTGTAACGTTACAAAGAATTAGGCATTCTAGCGGAAAATTGATTTGCTGTGTACATACTTTGGACTTTTGCATGTGTTAATCCCAATGGAAAAGACTGATATGTGGCTTGAGGCTCACTCTCGTGAGTTCACATAAAAATACCATATTTTTATAGAGGCTTTCCACGAGCCAGCGAAAAAAAAGAGAATGTCAACCAATAAAAAGGGTTAGCTGTTTATGGCGTTTATGGGAATAAATTTAATAAGTGTGTGCTTTTCTCCCCATTTTGCTTTCTTCATCTAATTCTCCATCGATGACGCCAACAATAAGGGCTTTATACGAGCTTTACTGATTTTTAATTTATGAGACCCATGTCTTATGCAGAGATTCAAATAAATTTTTAAGTATATGTCGTGGAATGTATGTATATATTAATTCTAAAGTCCCTGTTTGAGAAATCTTTCCCGCTAAAGAAAGCTCCAAAAATAAATTTACTATAAATAATTTATCAATTTTCATGTTTAATTTATACGTTTGTGTGTTTCCGCTTTATAAACTCTGAAAGAATTATTGTCCCTGTTAGAATGTTGAGGAGAACACACATTTATGAAACAAACGTTATGAGACCAATTATAAGAAACCCAAGATTTGCTAGAAAATTTCTGGAAAATATTTTATCATTTATTTTCTGAATCATCGATTACTAAATAGTACCTATTAGAAAAATAAATTTAATTCATTTATCACAATAATAGGTATGTTATATTTATAATTCATCTCATAAAGCTAGTAAGTGTGTAACCAATAAACCCAAACCTTTATTACAATAATGGCAATAAGCTACCCATATAATTATCATAAAGAAAAACATGCAATAACTCACAGGCTTAATGACAAAAATTACAGCATTTTATGTGTTTATAAGCATTAAACACGACTTTGGCAGCATAAATCTTCGTTAATAATGAAATTTTGGTGTTCAAACGTCACTAATGAAGTTAAAATACATGTGAAATAATGACAAAAAAATGAGACAAATGGATAAAGTGAGAAGGAAGGAGAATGAAAAGTGTAGTACAAAATAAATTGTGATCGTATGGAATAGTAATAAAAAAATCAATCAAAATATGTCACTAACAGTGAAGATAAATCAATTTCATCTTCCGAAGCCGAGATCAAATCTCATAGGACGTGTTGAATTTCGAGGTGAGTAACGAGAAACGTACAATAAAAAGTCTTGAAGAATTTACTTTTCCAAATTACATTTAATAAGGAATATTTCATACTTTTTCTCTTCCTGGAAAACTTTTTCAACAACACAATTTGAAATTTCATTTCTATGCTTTGCGTGCAAGAAAAGTTTTCAATGTAATTCAAAATAAGTCATGCCAAATTCTTATTGTTATACACGATAATATGACAAGATAATTTTCTCCTTATTCCTTTCCCTCCTCCCACCCCCACTCATTCTGAACCCACTTCCGTGTAATTATTTTAGAGTATTTTTGACGCCCATGCTTCAACAATTAATACAAGAGGAGCAACGCAGAAGCAAAGATATATTGTTGAGCCCTCCAATTATTTTTGCTTCTGAGATGTTGAGTTTATGGTGGAGACGCCTGGTAGTCTAATTGTCACTCAGAACATGTCTCTATTATTTCAGCGGGGTAAACATTTTGAGCGAATTATATTTCGCGACAATATATGAATTTGGTGGCGACG
>CAKKOB020000698.1:2382-21695 GCA_918844115.2 Phlebotomus perniciosus | reverse complement strand
GTCAAAAAGGCGTTCACCATTTCCTATACACTTCAACACCTTAAAAGCTCGTCCAAACTTCATGCAAAGGAAGTGTTGAGGAGCTTTAAAGAAGTTCTGAAGAGCTTTCATTTCATCAATTATATTTTCTATACAAACACTTTTTTAGAAAGCTCAGGGAAAATCTCCGAAAGCTCTCAAAAATTTCAACCAAAATATTTTAAAAATAAATAAAAGCTCAACAAAACTTTGGAAGGCTTAGTATAGATCTTCAAGAAGATATAAACAAATTTCTAAAGCTAAAAATATAGCCAAAAAACTTCACAACTTTCCCAAAATCTCATTTTTTAGGTTCAAATTTTCAGTTGAAGTTTTATGGAAATTTTAGAAAGATTTTCGACTGAAGTAATTTTTTATCCATATAGTTTTCCAAGTTAAAGTTTAAAAAAGTTTAATTACATATCTACTTAAAGTTTTTTTTTATAAATTAACACTTATACATACTTCTAAATATACTCATGTATACTTCCATTCAAGTGTATAAACCGTTTCAACCATAATTATCTTTTCCCTGGTTAACATAAATCTAGCTTTAATTTCATGTTTGATTCCTAATATGCATATAATATAGATTTTATATCTTAATTATGATGTTCACATGAAATACATATAGGAAAATATTTCAAATGAATTTCTGCAACTGATGTGAATGACTTGAAATATGAGCCAAACTTAACAGTGTTCCTTTACAAGACCATTGAAAATATTGTCTCCAACATTCATTAAATTGTTTCAGGCGTTATCACAGAAGGAAAGTTGCGTATTGAGGATCATCTCGTTGACTTGACCAATAAGGCAATTCAAGTAAGATGAAAGTTTCCAAGTTTGTAACGAGAACTTTCTAACATTTTCTGTCTCACCCCTATCCGATATATGCAAACGCTCACAGGCTATTGTGAACTTTGAGGTGTCTTATACATCACCAGATGATGAGGCTGGGAACTTTGAACCTGCAAATCTCATGAGTGTAATGCAGCAAAATTCAACTAGTCTCGATGATGATCAACAAATGCTTCTCGACATTGAGCAGAATATTGCCAATTTGGAGAAGAGTCTCAGCAAAGGTCACGATACGACTCACACTTCTAAGAAGCGCCACTTGCTGAGGCGGGTCATGTCCCAGGGGAGACCAGAGAAAGTATTCTCGAGTGTAAGATGATTGAAAACCGCAGCATATCCAAATAGATGCTGTATTTTTAAAGAGTTTGTCGATTTGTGCAGGATAAGGGCTCGAAACAGCCACAGGCGCCGGACAAACAGCGAGTAAGCCTCAAAACAGTGCGGAATTTCATGAAATTGGGCAAGCAAAGGCACACATCGAGAGATAGGAGGGATAGCAGTACAGAGGATGAGGGAAGGTCTGAATTTATTTACCTTTCGAATATAACCCCATGAAAAGTTTCTAATTAAACCCCTCGTTTCTGACGATGTTTTTTAGGTCTCTTATAAGTGATACTGAGGGTGGTCTCACATCCGCCAATGAGCAGAGCAGCCACCATCAGCATGATGTTCAGGACAGTGAGTCACAGCAGGAGAGCATAAAGTCTGAGGAATCGAGTGACGATGAGGATGACGATGAATTGCAAAGTGAATTGAAGAGTAAGCGCTTCAAGTCACTCAGCAAAGCCAATGATCACCTCAAGGCGCAAGATTTTCAAGTTTGTGTCACAATCATCGAGGCCAGGCAACTTCCGGGACTCAATATGGATCCGGTGGTGTGTATACAGATTGGCGATCTCAAGAAATACACCAGCGTGAAAGAGAGCACAAATTGCCCGTATTACAATGAGGTGAGAATATTTGCAAGGAACACTTTTGGAAAGTTTCTCGTAAACTTTCATTTCAAGAGCAAATTTCAATATTTTCCGTGGTTCAAATTATTAATTGTTATGTTTGTTTTATCATGACAAATTAGTTAACTAATCATTAAAACTCGTTAAAAGCACTTTATTTAAAATGAAACTGTTGTGAAAAGATATGACTTTAATCTTAATCTATGATACGTCCAACCTTTATGTGATCAACTTAATAGCGTACCACTGAGGGATGAAATTAATAAATTAATCCTATTACGGCTGCGGTTGTGGTGGAGAATTCCTCTTTATGAACTTAATAGGAGAAAATAAATCGGAGTAAATCGCAAGAATAAGTGCTTTGCAGTTTCCGCTCTAGTGATTCCTAGAAATATGTTGACGATGTGTAATGACTTGGAATGGGAAAAGCTTACGAGAAATTGTGAGACATAATCGCCAATAGCAATGTTCTCATTGAAAAATATTTTTGTTCTTTGCAGTATTTCGTGTTCGACTTCCACATGGCCCCAATTATGCTGTTTGATAAAATTATTACCTTATCTGTGAGTTGTTTTGCTGATAACTTTAAAAGCAATTTCATTATTGACTGGAGGTTTGTCTTATCACACATCTCTTCACTTTTAAATGAGGCTTCACTGAAACATATCGTCATTTTGTCACACTATATGGTATATTGATTTTAAGCAGGGAAATGTGTGTAATGAGACAAGCATTCAAAATAATGGAAAACTAATTAACATTCCATGAATATTTAATGCATAGTCAGATAGATTACTCTGCCACTGAATTAACCTCTAATAATACATATCTAATTATAGTAGGTACCGAATACTACCTCTGCAACTTGTTGAAATTGTATGCTAAACAGTATTAGGTGGCTCAGCTCAAATTGTGGTTTAATTGAAATATGATATTTTATGATTGAAAATTCAATATTCATTTCACAAGCTTTTAATTAAATGTCTGGACTGAGCCGCTTTATAATTTATGCCTTTTTGCAGCAAATGCTCGTGAGAAATTGAATTTACTCATTGAGAATTATGGGTATATAATCAATATCATTTCTTCAATCTTTCGAATTTAGGTGATACATTCGAGAAAGTTTATGCGATCAGGCACAGTCATTGGTTCATTTAAGATCGATTTGAAAACCGTTTACGATGCTACTGGTGTGTGTATTGTTAAATTTGCTATTCTATAAGAATTTCCCTTTCAATTCTCAATTTGCTGTTCCTGTTTTTTTCTCCCAGTGTGTGTCAATGTTATTCTTCGAACACATTATTTTTTGGTATTTCTTGCTGTTGTCTGAGGGGAGACACTGAAGGAATCTCTCCCAATTCACTTTCCCCACAGGATAACTCATTGAATTGATTCCAAATTGAATTTTACGTACAGCATAATGGATGAGTGAATTTTTTTTGGGGGATTGGGGAGAGAGTCCTTCCTTTGTCATGTCAGTGAGATAATCGATATTCCCACCAGAAATTTTATTCTCTTTATAAATATTTCAATGTGTTTTATTTTTCTTTTTCTCTCTCTTTTCATTAAAACAAAATGTGCATTGCTTCTTCCACACAAAAAAATCCAAATCACTTAAAAATGAATGAATAAAAAAACGGATAAAAAAATAAAAAAAATGATATGCAATGAAACCGTAATCGCTGCAACCAATATGCAATTTGCTTAATAATTAAATGACAATCCTGGGTAAATATTGCATATAATATATAAATCGGACTGACAGGTGTTACAAAGCCGAAGTGTCCTTCGTCCAAATAAATTGATCGGTTCATTTAAATTGGACATTGCTACTGTATGGAATCAGAAAGGTAAACGAAATTAGTACCTACCTGTTGTCAACACACTTATCAGTCAATTATCTGTTAAGGCGAATAATTAAGAAACTGAGATTGGTGGAAATGACATGTACAAAGTGCATGCACACTTTGCAAAATCATCATACTTCATCTCAATTTCCTCTTCTTTAATTGAGACTCTGCGATGCTTCTACCATTTATAGTGAGGTCCAACACGAAAAGACACCTTTCAATTTATTGCACAAATAAACACTTCCAAGTAGACAAACATAATTTACCTCTTTCTCTCTAATCATTTAATGCCAATCTTGCAAAGCTCAGACAAAATTGTCCTCTTGCATCGCTTCGCTGACTTTTCCATTGTCTCGTCTGTTATTTGTCTTTGGAATAAGGGAGAAAAGAGTCCAATCATTTTTCACATACTTGCAGACCATCAATTTTACCACAAGTGGGCATTACTCACGGACCCAGAGGATTTTATAAGTGGACCTAAGGGTTATCTCAAATGTGATATTGGAATTATTGGAAAGGGTGATACAGTGAAGGTTCCCCAAAAATCAGAAAAGGATCCTGATGACATCGAAGCGTAAGTATATTGGAATATTTTAAAATTTAAAAATCAGTTTAAAGAGCTTCTATTCCTTCCATTAAAGATTCTGATAGAGACAAAACAAACAAGGAGAAAAACAATTTTAAGAAACTTTCTGACACATGTTTTCCCGACGATAAATTTACCGCTTAAATTAATTAAAATCAACCGCCTGAAAATTAAGTTCAGCTTTGTTTAGAATGAAAATATTTTCAAAATATTATGTTCACCAAGTTGATGAAAATTTTCAGTTGCTCTCTTTGTTTTTTTGCACACGTGTAAGTTCTATAACACAGCTCGTCGAATCTCATATAAAATTCATTTCCCATTTACGGTTCAGATGCTTCTAAAATAATCGAAATTGCTTCTCATTTGCCTTCCAATCTTGTTGATACATGGACAAAATAAATATATCTTTACGAGTGAGCATTGGCTTTCTCGTCAAAAATTGTTCTTTTTTCACCATGTCAGCAAACAAAGAGAGGTTTTTAAAGTAAATAGACATGTATATGTATTACAGATATTTCAGTGTTATAAAAGGAAATTATTAGTTAATTGGAAATTTGGGATTTTAAAGATTATATCTTGATATTATTTGATGTTCACGTCATATCTCTTTTCAACCAAAGAAATTAAATAGGTATGAACTTTTCACAAGCTAGGTATTTGATGCGTTAAAGCCATTCAGTAGAAAAGGTAAAATTCATGAAATATTCTTCTATCAAATAAGACCAAATTTGACTTGTTTGGGAATTCGGTATGTTCATGTAAAGGATGTGAAGGTAAATGATTATGGAAAATAGGTATACCTATATACAATTTCGATTAACCTGTTTTCATTAGAATATTTTTTTATACAGATATGATTCTTTGATACCTAAACATGTCAGTGTTTTATTGGTTTTATTTAATCAATTTTACATTACTTCTCTTATAAAAAAGGGCTCCAAAATTAATTTTGAATGTCTTTTAATTCTGCGACATAATTTATTAACTTACTTTTGAAAGCAATATACGGAATAATTGGGTTTGAACTCACTACGAGATCAATTGCGTATCACTGTTTATTATGTGTAATGCACAAGGGTATCATATAGACTTTACTGAATCGCGGGCTATTAACAGGTACCAAATACATAAATAAGTATGGGGATGAAATAACCGAAACGTTCCTATTATACATTAATTTAAGGGTATGTTTGGGATGATTTTTTTCTGAGTACAACAGTATCCTCACAAAACATTCAATGGAAATTCGTGATTCACAGAAGTCTTGTTATTAAAGGATGTATTTTTTACATTTTTTATATTTAAATAAATAGTGAACTTTGTTACTTTTAGATGCAAGAAAGCCCTCAAAAAATTAGTTTTATTTAATGCAAACATAGGTACATAATAAATTATGTTCTTTAACTGCATTTTGTTTGCATCTTTACTATATATTGAAGTTGGTAAAATGAATATTTAAAATTCCGTATAGGAATCTCCTGTTACCCGATGGTGTGCCAATTGAACGACAGCGTGCAAAGTTTATAGTGAAAATATACCGAGCCGACGGTTTGCCACGGATGAACTCATCGATAATGGCCAATGTGAAGCGAGCATTTACGGGAGAGACCAAGGATTTGGTTAATCCATATGTTCAGGTGTCATTTGCCGGATTGAGCGTGAGTTGAATTTTGTTCAGTGTCTCACTTCATCCATGCTTCATGAAACATTAATAATGTTGTCTCGTGTAGGGGAAAACATCTGTAAAGAAAAACTCCTACACTCCTATTTGGAATGAGCAGCTTGTTTTCACCGAAATGTTTCCACCTCTCTGTCAGAGGATAAAGGTATAAAAGGGACAGTTGGAGTGTATAGAGGAAAAAGTGAATGTGGATAAATCTCGAGATTCCACCTTTACAGCACATTTTCTTATTTTCTTACATGTTGCTTCTCTCCTTTCTTGATGGGCAAAAAATCTGTATAGGTTCAACTGAGGGATGCCGACCCCGTGAAACCCTCAATAATTGGCACACACTACATTGACTTAAAGCAAATCTCTAACGATGGAGAAAAAGGATTTCTGCCCACCTTTGGACCATCCTTCATTCATCTCTATGGCTCCACTCGAGATTATACGCTCCTGGACCAACATTCGACGCTCAACACGGGTCTCGGGGAAGGTGTCAGCTATAGAGCTCGCCTCTTAATCGCCATCCGGACTGAGATAACAGATAATGTGGAGATTACACCTGAGAAAAATGGTTAATTCCTTACCAAGATAAATACCGAAAGTCCCATAGCTTATGGGAGTATATCTTAGTAATAAGTTTTCTTAAAAAGGCATTTAGAGCCTAATCTCGAAGTGGATTTAATTCCTGGATATACCCCCTTTATTGGGATGAATAAGAAATAATATATGTACTTTCTTTTCTTTTTCCTATTGCAGTTGAACTTGAACAAACTTTCCCCATCTCAGAGGGATCATATTCCAAGTGTGAAGAATTTTTCTTATTCTCCACAATAATGGAGGCCTCAATGCTGGACAAGAAACCATCTGATAAACAAGTTCTTTTCGAATTGAGTATAGGAAATTCTGGCAATTCCCTCGATGGCCACAATGAGAGTTCTTCCACCATCAATGATGACGAAGAGATTGAAGTTGTGGATTCGGCGTCCTTTAGCAGTACTACCAATACCTGTAAGCCCACTTCACATGATAAGAGTCACTACTTCCTGCCCTATTGGGACTACAAGCCCTGCATGGATGTTAGATCTGTGTTTCCGGACCTTCGACGGAGGATGTACAATAGTAACATGATAGGCAAGATGACGGAAAAGCTGGAGGAGGCTCTAGCTGAGACAGGAACTCTCATCGAGGATGAGGATCCCACATCAGAGGTAGGCGATTATTTATGTCTTTTCTTCCGCCCCAAAAAGCAATCAAGCTCCATAATTTACCGTCATATGTTTATCATTCTCAGAGGTTCACGCAATTGCTATGACCGAGATTTATTCAAACAGATAAAGACTTTAAAAAAGAATTTGATCTTAAATTTAATGTCCATAAATTCTTTAGAGGACATTTACCATTTTATAAGAATTAATTTATAATTTCTCAGTAATTTCCTGAACTTTGGCCTTTCACATGCATCCTCTAGATTATGTCGAGCATAATTAAGTGCCCTGGAGACAGAGCATGACATGGAGCTTGATGTTTCTTTGGGATTTTGTGTTCAGTGTGTCCCTTTTGTCAATGAATTAACCAACACAGGCTCCACAGGTGAAACTCAGGGCGTGTCTCGAGGATTTAGCCATGAGTTGCACAAAGTACGTTACCGTGACGAAGAATACGATGACAGGCCCAGGAACTGGGAAGACTAAATTGGATAAGGAGCGTGTTAAATTATGTCTGCGCGAAATCGAATCACTTGGGAATATGGCACGAAATCTACGAGCACTGGTGACAAAGAGTTCAATGAGGGAGAGATACAAAACGGCACAGAATTACTTGCAGAAACTTAAATTCCTCATTGAAGATGTAAGTGGTAGAAATTACCTTTTCAGGCATGCTTTACGTCTCTGTAATTGGCAAATAATGGAAGGAGGGAAAAACTGTCTTTTCTTGGTGTCTTTGTATTATTTTTTGTTGATGATAATTGATATGGCTTTGGATGGGGGGTGTTCTTGCAGCCTCAGCATTCTCTACCGGATATCTTTATTTGGATGATTGCCAATGGGAAGCGGATCGCTTACCATCGGATAGAAGCGAGAGATGCTATCTTTTCTGAGATAGATGAAGAATGTGGTGTTTGCTGTGGAAAAGTCCACACGGTGTTCCTTAAGCTCCCTGGAAAGCAATCCTCTGGTCCGGCAGGATGGGCAGTTCAAGCGAAACTATCCATCTACGTGTGGTTAGGTGTGATTAAAGACAAGCAGTTCTTCTTTGATGGTCTACCCGGCGGGTATGAATTGTCTCAGGAGTTGAGAAATGCTGAACGTCCTCGTGCTTTAGCACCAACAACAATTCATTATGTTGAGAAATACGTGTTTCAGCTGAGAGCGCATATCTATCAAGCGAGATCTCTGATAGGGTCTGATGCGTCCGGATTGAGTGATCCGTATGCAACAGTTTTTATCACAGAATTCTCCAAGACCACCCAAGTGATTGAGGAGACACTCAGCCCCACGTGGGATGAGTTGCTCGTCTTCGATGAGATTCTCGTATATAGCGCCAAAGATGAAATTCGGCGGGATCCACCCACAATTGTAATTGAGATTTATGATCAGGACAAAGTGGGTAAATCGGAATTCATTGGACGTGCCATTGCGAAGCCACGAATAAAATTAAGGGAGCACAATTATGTAACTCCATCATTGGAGTGGTTTGAAATCACCCGAGGATTGGATAGTGCAGGGGAATTATTGGCAGCCTTTGAGCTTCTTGAACATGGCTCAGTGGATGTTCCTCGACTTACTGAACCAAAAATACTCAGCAACGATACTAAAGTGGACAAAGCATCGTCGAATGTCTGTTCTATTTTGCCTGTTCCGCGGGATGTGAGGCCGAATTTGGCGAGATTTCGCATTGAGGTACTCTTTTGGGGTTTGCGTGATCTCAAAAGGATCCACTTCATGTCTGTGGATAAACCAAGGATAGACGTTGAGTGTTCTGGGAAAATTCTTAGTTCCAGTATTATACAGAATGCAAAGAAGAATCCCAATTTTGCCAACATGCTCAAATTCTTTGACCTGGAACTGCCCGTTGAGGAAACCTATGCTCCTCCGATAACCATAAGATGTGTCGATTGTCGGTAAGTAACGTTGAATTTAAAAGAATAAACTTATAAAACTTGTTAATTATTTTTAGATCATTCGGAAGGTATACACTTGTTGGAACTCATCAGATATCTTCAGTCCATAAATATATTCATCGCCCGCCTCTCAGAGAAGACTTAAAAAAGTATTCACTTGGTGGCCAAATAGTGCTGTCTAAACCAGTTCCGCCTTCAGATAATGCTTTGAATCCTTCGGACTTGGTCAAAGGATTACCCAATGATAATCTCACCATCTATGGGGCAGCCTGTGTTGCTAAAGCGTAAGAGCTATTTGGCAAATTTATCTTCGTGTTTGATAACTTATTCCATTTACAGAATGAAGAAGCAGCAGATGAAGAAGAAACAAGTTCAGCCTGAAGAAAGTATTGACATGGAGGATGATGATGAGAACAGCAAGGACTGGTGGACAAAGTACTTTTGGTCCTACGAGAAATTGATTGAAGATACAAAAGGCGTATCTGGACTTAAATTTCCCATTGATACGCAACAACAGAAGGAAGATGAGAAGAGACGTTTGGCCATCAAGGGATCTAAACTCGTTGCCAAACTGAGTCCCAAGCATCAGAATAAGTCATCAAAAGAAACTAGTGCCAATAATACTACTGCCTTGTTTCACATCTACCCCAATGAACTGGAGTCTCAGATTGAGTTCAACAACTTCAAGGAGTGGCTTCATTCATTTCCACTTTATAGGGGCAAGAAAACAGGTGATAGTACTGAGGATGAAAATAGGGTGGTGGGGTTCTTCAAAGGAGCCATAAAGGTTTATAAATTACCCATGGAGAAGGGGATTGAGCCAGCTTTTGCACCTACTTTGCCCACCAATGACCCCATCCACGTTCTAGTTCGTGTTTACGTTATCAAAGCCACAGATCTGCATCCCATGGACCTTAATGGAAAGGCCGACCCTTATGTTGTACTTCAGCTTGGAGGGAAGAGGATTAGTGATAAAGACAATTATGTCAGTAAACAGCTCAATCCTGTGTTTGGGAAGTGCTTCGAAGTGGAAGCCACATTTCCACAGGACTCAATGCTTACGCTCCAGATTTTGGATTGGGATCTCGTGGGATCAGACGATCTTATTGGTGAGACGAAGATAGATCTCGAGAATCGCTTCTACAGCAAACACAGAGCAATGTGTGGTATGGCATTCAAATATGAAGAGTGAGTATCTTAAAATATTAAGTTTTTGATTCATCCCTAATCACTTTTTTGCTCTCTTCAGTTCGGGCTACAACTGCTGGAGGGATCCGATGAAACCCACACAAATCCTTCAGAAACTCTGCAAGGAGAACAAACTGGAGCAACCTCACTACTTCCAGGATCGAGTAATTATTGGCAGATACTGTATGACCTTTACAGAAGCAGAGGTTTTGGCGTGGAATGGTCCCAACACATGTCGCAACCGAGATGAGCATCTTGCTCTCGCGGTACTACATCGCTGGGAGGAAATTCCACGAGTGGGATGCAAGGTAAGTTCTCAGAAAAGCGTAATTTCACCCCAATATTGCTCCACTCTGAAATCGAGTGCCTTACCTTGGATGTCCTTATAGAATATTGTCCTCAAGGAGTTTAACTTTCTCTGCCCGGATAAACTTTATGCTAAGAAGATTGAGTCTTTTCAGTATCGCGAAATAAAAGCTTGTCTCTCGAGGGGACACTTGATTTTCATCCTAACAACAGGTTAATTGACTACTTGTGTTTTACTTGTACACCTTTGAGACTTTCAAAATCCTTGAACTGCGATAAGGAGATGTTTCTTTTTCATTAATTTGTTGAACAGTTACATAAACAAACCATCAACAGTTCATTTTTCTTGACGAGTTTCAGGTAAATTGCTTAAAATTTTCACGTACAAGATGCGCTGCGTAAATATGCGATAAACTTTTTCTTTACATTTTTTTTCAATTTTGAAGCACATAAAAAAATCTATATAATTTTAATGGATTATATATTTTTTATCACAAAGATGAAATTTTCATTACATTCCAAATTTATTCACAATTTTAAATAACTCCGTTAATAAAATGTGATTACCTATTTAATTTATTTTGTTCATTTACGCAGATTGTTCCTGAACACATAGAATCCCGGTCACTGTACAATCCTGACAAACCGGGAATCGAGCAGGGGAAATTGGAAATGTGGGTAGACATGTTTCCGATGGACATGCCACTTCCTGGTCCAGCAGTGGATATTTCACCGCGCAAGCCAAAATCCTACGAATTGAGAATTGTTATCTGGAATACGGATGATGTGGTACTGGAGGATGATGCATTCTTCACCGGAGAGAAAATGTCTGATATTTACGTGAAAGGGTAAGGCAGGACCCAATATAATTCAAAACTCTCCCATTAAAGCTCCCTTTACTCTTACAGATGGCTGAAGGGACCACAGGATGTTCAATCCACAGATATTCACTACCGATCCCTGACCGGAGAGGGAAACTTCAATTGGCGCTTCATCTTTCCGTTTGACTACCTGGCAGCTGAAGAGAGAATCGTCTTGTCGCGAAGGGAGTCCCTCTTCAGCTGGGATGAAACTGAAGTGAAAATTCCCGCTCGGCTGGAGCTTCAAGTGTGGGATGCAGATCATTTTTCCGCTGATGACTTCCTCGGTGCCATTTCGCTCAATCTCAACAGATTCCCACGTGGTGCCAAATCCTCAAAGCTCTGCACTCTGGACATGCTTAAGACAGACAATGTGCCGTACGTGAACATCTTCAAGCAGAAGAGAGTTCGTGGCTGGTGGCCGTTCTTCATAAAACGCGAGAATGATGAGATGGAGCTCACTGGGAAAGTTGAGGCGGAAATACACTTGCTCACGAAGGAAGAGGCTGAAAAGAATCCCGCAGGATATGGACGCAATGAACCGGATCCCCTTGACAAGCCCAAGTGAGTATATCAAGCGACTCCTTGGGGTGCATGAGAAGTCATGAAAAGTTTCTTTTAACTTTGTAATTAGAAGTTTCACAGGTGTAAATGCTCCTTTTCCTTTGAAGTGATAAGTCGTGTAGAGCTGAATGAATAATAGGGGGGAAACTTTCCAAGTTCTGTAAGACTTGAAACTTTATGCAAAACATGTCGTTAAAATTCAAGTTGAGACATTCCTCACATCCTAACCATTTGTGTTGGAGAAACGGAAGTAGATATATACAAGACATTTATCAGTCCATTGAAAATTGTTCATTCAGCCGAGAATATTGCCTTGAAGAAACCTTATCATTTATCTTTTCTCATTCAACAGTCGTCCGGACGCATCCTTCATGTGGTTCCTCAATCCCATTAAGTCCATCCGCTACATCGTATGGCATAACTACAAATGGACCATCATCAAAGGTCTCATCATAATTGCTGTGGCCATCATGTTACTCCTCTTCTTCTACTCAGTTCCCGGTTACACAGTCAAACGATTACTGGGCGCTTAAGACAATCTTCGGACATGGAGTCCTCTCCGTCTTTTATGCAGCTATTATCAAAACTTGAGACAATATTCGCCTCAAGATTGTATATTAAAAGTGATCTATTTTTGTCTATTTCATAGAAGCAGTAATCAAACCAATAAATAAAATAAAAATTATTAGGCAGTTCTAGAGTGAGAAATTTTAAACATATTGTAAAAAATCACTTTAAAAAGGAATCTTTGTGAATTTCACTATCAATGAATTTATGTAGAAAAAATTAAAGACCAAAATGTAATTTTTCTGAGAACTTTAAACTAAACTTCTTGGTTTAATTTTAATATAAACCAATTGAACAGTAAATGCATATCTTCTTAACTCACAAAATCTGCATAAAATAAATATCTATAGTACCGCTAGTACCTATCACGAATGATAATAAGTATATTCACGTTTAAATAATAAATTGACTCTGAATTGATTGATAACTCATTTTAAGTTGATAAGGCTTTTTGTATCACTGCATTTATTATTTAAAAGGGAAATTTCAATTATTTTCGTATGCTTTTTCGATGATTGTTACTTTACAAATTTTTATTCTGTGACGCACTAAGTACAATAACTTGCAAATAGTATTAGGTACTCACTATAAAAATGTGAATCTTTTCCGTATACTTTCCAATAAAAGCCACATGTTGAACTGAGGGGGAAATTTTCGTGCACGCAAATTAAATTATTTAGATATTTGAGCAAATAATAGACAAGTCTTTTTCTGATTAAGAGCGAATAGGGGGAATTTTGTCGGGAATTGAACGATCTTATGAGAATTGATAAATATTTAAACACTTGTTAACTTGTGTAAATAGGCTTCCATATATGCAAAGTTTGGTCTTTAAATGTAAAAGATGATTATATTTCTCTAATTAATCATGTACACATGGACATTAACTGAAATAACAAGAGTAAATGAATTGAAATCAAAAATATTCATGAAATGTTGTCTCAGTTTCTCTTTTCACCCACACTGCATTTTAGAATGCGAACCTCAAAGAAAATTGCATCGTTCTTCACGTAGTGGCACGTCGAGAGGACTTTGTGGGGAATGTGGATGTATTGATTAGTTTCATACTTGTCGTTCTTCCGCTTGGCCACAAGAACTTTTGTGATATTCTGCGCCTCGCCAAGGCTCTCCGGTTGGTCACGCAATGTGATTTCTGCGTCGATCCGCACTGGCCACGGTAAAAGCGTGTCGTATTCCCCAGACACGATGCTGAGGCATGCAATTATATTGCGACCCTTCCACGTCCCTATCCCATTTAGGAACACCTCCAGCTGCAGAACAAACACGTAAAGTGGTGAGCCACACGGTAAACATGAGAGTAAGTAACAGAAGGGAAAGCTCTTGAGCTAATAAATAAGCAAGCACATATAAAGTGGGATTTACATTAATTCTTTTCCACCCACAACTTTTATGGTAATTATGTATTTGGTCATAGGGCAACAGGTGGAAGAAAAACAATCACACGTGCAAATTATTTGAGGCAACAATGAAAGATAATATCTCTTAATAATTTCACATTTGCAAAGGCAGAAAAAATTACTGGAAGGATTCAAATTTAGGGAATATTTCAAATTGAGATCAGTTTTTTCCCCAAAATTAATTTCTTCTCGAAAATTTGATTTCTTCTTACTATTGAATGCTTATTATTAATCGCAAATTTTCATCAAATATTATAGTTTCTTCTACATTTATTAAGATATGCTTAATAAAAATTTAAAATTTGGTAAAAGTTTTACAGTTTTCCAATCGAAAATACAATCAATAAGCATTCAACAGTAAGAAAACCATTCCAAAATTAATTTTGCCTGTGACTACACCATAACACAGATAAATCTTACTCACCCTCATTGTGTATCCATATTGCTTATTACAGAAAATGGGGCTTCTCAGTGGAACAGACTGTGTTTCTTTGGCTTGAGTGAGTTTAGCTGCATAGTCATCCAGCTTCCATATGAGATGTCCTCTTGTGTTGTGAATGGAAAAGAGTTTCTTCTGGTACGTGAGATGAACTTCCAAGTCATTCATCTCCTGGCGCGTCCGACTGGCCACAGCTTTCGTATCTGCCGACACTTTCTCGAATTTATCGCATTTGTCCTCTGTCTCATGAACAATGTGCTTCATATTCTTCAGCTCAAAATCCAATTTTGTCTGTTTTGTCGCCAGTTCCGTCATGGTATTGGCACGTGAGTCCACTTCAGCCTGAAGATTTTGGAGTGTCTTCCTCATCTCGCTGCTGACTGTAGTCAAGGCTTTGTGCTGATCCTCGAGGATCAAATCAATGGCACCAAACTTTTCATCGGTCATAAAATTTGCCTGTTGCACTTCCGTGTGATCATCCTTTACTTCCATTCTCAGATTTTCAAGTTCATCCTCGAGTTGGATAATCTTACGTGATTGTTCGGCATATTGTGCCTCCATAAGTTCAAGATGTCCTCGCCAATTATCATCCTGGATCACATCGCTCTGCACTCCATCCAGACGCAATCCCATCTCCATTCGCCACTCATCCATATCGTGATACTGATACATCAGTCGGCTGATGTCCTCCTTGCACTTCTCCACATCAATGCAGCGGCTCTGCGTCTCCTCATTCATGCAGGTCTTAAGAGCCCCCAGGATGTCACTGACCTTGGCCACCCACTCATCAGTGACCTCATTCCTGCGCTTCAGACCACCAATGTCCGTGATGAGATGCAATCGTTGCCGAATCTCCTCGTTTAGGGCTGATCGGAAGGTTTGGATGTCCTGTTCCAGCACCAGCAAACGATTCTCAACATCGTTAAGATTTTGAGTTGAGACAAAATTGGCTCCATTTGCCGTTCTCGTGGTCTTTGGACACTCTTTCAAGTGGGCTTCCAAGTTCTTGCGCTGAACATAGGCCAGACACATATTTGGACACTTTTCCAGGACTTGACCACATGAGCGAACATGTTCCTGAAAAGAGGAACTTTTAGACTATTTTTTCTTTTGATCTAATCTAATCAAATAAAAGTCCTGCATCAGAATATTTTATTATCGAATATTACTTTTCCCAACTAATTTTCCCTCATTTTGTGAATGAGACATAAAAAACCCATAATTATACCACATAATGAAGTTCAAAGAACGATATTACCAACGAGAAGGTAATTTTAGGTATTTTCTGCTCGATATGCCATTCTATTCTTATCTCCCACCTGTTTGTGAAAAACAGTGTGTTTCCGTTAATACATTTCCTTATTCTCCTACACGATTTCAAAATGTTACGTGAATTTTATCAAAAAGCGTTGGCAGAGACCTGTACCTACATTTGTGCACAATTTCGTGGGCATTACAAGAACATAAAGTCTTCTAACCATCTAACACGTCAAAGAGAAAATGTAATACACTATGTGTAGGAGACTCTTATTCAAAGGTCAAATTTGCATGATTTGTTATTATAACATGGAGTCTTTTGTCAAGTGATGGCTAATAAAGGGTCTGTATATCTCCTACACATGGCATTCACATATCAAAAATACCTGCGTTAACCCGGAGGGGTTGTTTTTGCTATATAGAGTGAGTTTCTCGTGGAAACTCTTCACAGAATGTTAATACTTTCTTTGATGAACACTGAATGTTTCAATGATATTATCACGTTTAGGTGTACAAAAGATTACCTACATATTTTGCACGTTATTCATTGTTCAAAGATTAGCAAATAGCAATGATGCCTCCGGCTTAGATTCTATTTTACTCTCTGAATTAAATCATCACAGTCAACATCATTAAATCAATTAACGAGCTTCATGATTCATCAGCTTCAATTATCCGTAAAGCATTTGATGTGCGCTATACCTACATATACCTACTAGGGAAGCGTAAAATTTTATTATTATTTATTATTGTATCCTACAAATTTAATGATTCATCTCCCAAAATATTCAATAAATTTTACCAAAGATTTTTGAAGCATATTTAAATTGCTCGTTAATCTTATTCACTAATCAATCCCTAAAGAATTTTGCCATTAAAACCATTAAATTGAAGATTTCGTCACAAAACTGTGTCACAGAAGATTTCCAAAGTCTATTATAGCACACAATACCTAATGTTTGTTCAATAGAGAATATATTAACAGAATGTGTTTAATTGCTCAAATTATTTGTTTTTCTCGGAAAATCAATTGAGTACTGATAACAGATTTTATCGCGTAAAACTGAATGTGAAGACGAAGTTTTGACTTTGTGTTGAGCTTCAATCAATGAGACAAATTTAACCGTTATCGACTGAATAGAGCTGTTGCATCATGAGTACAGGAAAAAAGAGTATTCTTCTGAAAAGCTCACCTTGAAACTCCCATTCTCGAGCCATTCACTGCAGAAATAACAGGAGGTTTTCTTGTATTCCATCACAGCTGTTTGATCCATCTTTCATGACAAAAATTATTTTTATTTTATCACCTCACGAGCAAAATTTGCAAACACACACTTGGTCAAATCATCACCAAAAATCCAACTGAATCACTTTGGAAGCACTATCAGTATCCAAACCTACGATCGACACAGAACACTCTCTTATCAGGAACAACACACACTTTGCTGAAGATAAGAGTGAATGAGGGGGCTGTGTTGTGCGCCGTTAATCATACATTCTCAACACCTTCTTCGCGGCTTTTCGTACTCACTTTCCCACTGTGAAAATTTACTTTACGCTCCACAACGTGTTCGATATTCTTGAGCTATAGCGAAACACTGATTCTCCCTTTTATCACAAACACCAGGGATGCCATACCTATTGGCGTCCGCGAATGTGATGCGGAATTCTTCGAATGTGTTACATTAGATTGTAACCAATTGTTCACCCAGAATTCTATACCGCGTATTGTCACACAAGACTTCGCGAGCTTTGAAGTGATGTGTTTAATAAATTCACAAATTTCATGACATGGCTCAGTACGACGCTGAAACAATTCATGTGAATCCGCCTCACAAAAGGGGCTACTCATTCTATTTCTGGTGACCAATAAATTTTTCCGAAGAGATTCTCCAACAGTAATTCCGAGGAGATTTTAGGATTGAACAGTATACAAGTTTGGAATTTTCCTAAAATTTCCTTTAAAAGTCTCAAAAGCTCAGTAAGTTCTCATGTCTAGGAATATCTGTAACTTTACGCTTATTTCAAGAATTTCTAAACGAATTGTTAAAACTCACGATTATCCAAAAGCTTTTAAACTTTTAAAAATGTCCGTAAAATGTTTTGAAAGCTCTTTGGCTTCAAGTTCCAAAAACACTCAATTCGTCATAATATCTCCCTCTTGGATTATTCTCGTCGTCATTTCGACTAATGATTATCCCCTCGGGTTGACTTCAAAAGATATGCGATATTTAATAGATTCTCGTATGCTTCAGTGAGTAATATGAGATTGTTCCAGGAAAATGCTCAGTTTATTTTATCGGTAACTCTTATTTTCTCCATAACACTATATGATTATCTTTTGCTTTGACTCTTTGTCAGTAACGATAAAACTCAACACATGAATTAATAACAACGTTTCTCATTTTGGGAAGATGGCCAATTCAGCATGAACAAGTCCTGCTGTCCTGTGCATTAATTGTCTTGATGTCGTGTCCGTCTAAGTCATCAAAGCGCTTAGGACGACCTCGTCTGCCTGGGAGTTTAGTCAAATCCATAGCAGTCTCCATGCGCGTCATGACTCGCTCCACGAGAAGCTCAACAGCCTTCTCCACGTTCCGACCAGTGCTGGCGCTCGTCTCCAGATAAGACAGCCCATGACGCTCAGCGAAGCGCTTGGCACGCGACTCACTGACCACCCTCAAGTGCTCCAGATCGCACTTGTTGCCGCACAGCACAATATCTGGTGTCTCGCAGTACGCGTGAAACTGCAGATGATACTCTCTCAGGATTAACGCGAGAAAAATTTAGAGAGTCTTCAAAAACCTACCTTGAGCTGTTCTATCCAATTCTGCACCTCCAGAAAAGAACGTTCACTTGTGAGATCAAATATCAGGAGGAATCCCATGGCGTCGCGATAGAAGGCAGTGGTAAGACTTCGAAATCGCTCCTGACCAGCTGTATCCCACAATTGGAGGAAAAGGCGATGCGTCCGAGCACCAGAAGTATAGAGCTGGGAAAAAATCGAAAAAATCCATTTAATAGGTACTCCAAAATCCTTATTTTTAGTTCTTTAGTTTATAAATTGGTTTCAATTAAAGATTCTGTAAATTCTAATTTCTAAATATCAAATATTTAAATTCTCTAAATTAAAACACTTAAGAAAGTGACTTTTGGTGTAGTTTTTAGTCTTTAAAACCTTTAAAATATAAATTTAAATGTCCTCTCAAACTCTGCAATTGCTCTTTAATTCAGTCAACATTCTTCTCAGAATCCACTTTATGTTGTTTGATATTTTTTCATACAAAAAAAGTTTATCGCAGTCTCGCCAGTCCTTTTTCGTTAAAGTAACTGAAGGTATGTTGAAGCTCATGGAATAATTTAGATATATTTCACTTTCTCTGGAATTTCTAATTAGCATAGCCACCAGCCAGAAAGTCCACCATCTCTGCACAACATTCCCTCGAGATAATATAATTAGGTGTGCGAGGTCGTTCAATATTAAGACTTTCAATGAGCTTCATATCTAGAGAATGAAAAAAAACTCCCCTGTTTTCCCTGTTTTAATTGGACTCACTATTCGTTTCTCCCGGAAATCAATTCCCACCGTCGATATAAACCTTGCTGATTGGTGAAAAACGCCATCTGTGTACCGGTACAGAAAGCACGTTTTACCC
>CAKKOB020000697.1:0-39008 GCA_918844115.2 Phlebotomus perniciosus | reverse complement strand
GGTTGGACTATCTGAGTTTGATCCATTTTTCGAAGAAAATCCGGATTATCTGTAGCGTATCTGAAGCGGGTCGCGATGTATGATGGGATGATAAGGGTGGTGTCCTCTATAACTTTGGAGTATAGAGAAGTTGCCCCGCCTTCCCCTATTGGTACCTGTCATACAAATTTACCCATTTTTCGGGCATTTTCGAGTTTTTGACCATAAAAATGAAGCGCTAACTGGTCACGATGTATGATAGGGTTGATCAGAATGGGTTCACCTACAACCCCATATCATATAAGAAGGCCCCATCATCCCCTATTAGTAACTTTCATACAAATTTACCAAATTTTCGGACATTTTCGACTTTTTCATCACTAAGATGATGCGCTAGCGGCTCACAATGTATGAAGGGGCTGATTGGGGTAATGTACACTGTAACTTAACATTATAGGGAATTGCCCCCTCCACCCCCTTTTGGAACCTTTCATAAAAAGATCCCCTATTTTCGACTTTTTAACTGCTAAATGAATATTCTCAATCAATTTAATGGACCCAAGTTACTACACAATCCACAAACCACGCAAAGAGAGGCGCGAAGCGCCTTGTTGTAAATAAATTTGAAATTAATAAATTCTGCGCATCAACACAAAAGACTTAAAAAAAACCATACATTTTTAAACCTTTTGTAGTTTAACAAAAGATCATACAATTTATACAACAACAATGAATTTGTAAAAAAAAATTTTTAAATTAAATTGTGTGTCCTCATGTGCCCATTGTGAAATGCATATTCTATTGAAATTGCATCAAAAGCGATTGTAAATAGCCGTAATTGTCTGTTGGTCGTAACAGAGGAATCCATTGATAGAGAACACCATTAAATTCATCTGCAATAAATGACAAATGGAGAGACTCGTGTGTCAGGATCAATCATAATTGATTTTATTGCACACGTCGCAAGATTAATGATAAAATCGTCGAAGGTCGAAATCACATCATTTTCCCTCGGTGACACGTCCCTTATCAACTTCCATCTATATTTTTCTATCCACCAGACACTTCTGGGAAGCATTTGAATATGAGGAGAGGAGTCCGTAGTTTGGGTGAGTGGCACTCAAAGTATTACTCTGTGAGGGATTTTTTTCTGCCTCAGCATTGAGAAGTGGTCGTAAAATGTGCTTTTTGGATAAAACATATACATCACATTGAGAGAATATCTTATTTTTCTGTCCAGTCTCTATACTTAGCATTTCCTTACATAAATGCAGAGAGAAAAGATTGAAAATATTCTATATAGATTTAAATCTGATTTTGCGTCTAAAAAATTATCAAAGCTTGTTTTCACCAACTAAAATGTTGGAAGGGTAATAAAAATAATTTTTAAATCTATTATATATATTAAAATCTAAAGCTCTCAACTCTGTTCTGAGACTGAACTTTCTTTCCGTAGGGAATCATTTAAAAGATTGACACCCCATGTCTGTGAAGATCTGGCGAGAAGACAGGGTATATTTTGCATAAAATTGAACATGTGAGACTCCGCCAATTTATCCATCATATCTTCCAGGGTATTCACCCAAAAACTCTCTGGCAGGTCCTTCCGCTTTAGCCTCTCGCGCTTGAGAAGAAAAAGGCTACATGGGTGTATTTGCATACATGACTGCATTTTCGTGATGGTAAATCGAATGGAAAATACATGAGGAGAGAGCAAACAAAATCACCCACCCAATCTCTATAGAAATTCGGTTTGGCTCTTCAAACATCATCCCTGGGTAAGAGATACATATAATAGTTAGTAAGGGAATTTTTTGCCACCCCTTTTACTCGAAAGAGCGAGCTTTTGTGGGAAATTTGTCAATTCTGCTGATGGAAGCTTTCAAAATTCCATCAGAATTGTTTACAGGCAATGAGGCAAAACCTTCAAAAGGACAAGATTAAGCAACCACGCTTATAGGGTTAGGGATACTGGGATTCAATATGGACCAACTCAATTATCCATCATTCGATTTTCTAAGGATCACTTTGGGACGTTCTTTAAGAGTTTGAATAAGTTTTGTAAGGAACTTTTGAAATTTTTTTACAAACTTTTGAGTTTTTTTTTAAATAAGTGAAAAACTTTAAATTATTCCAAGGAGCCACAGAGAAATTTTTGAGATAAATTCCATAACTTTTATAAAAAGTTTTTAAAAAGGATTTTCGGGAGCTTTTATAAATATGGTCATTTTGGATGATAATAAAAGTCTTTGGACCCCAATTCGTGCTCCGCCATAACTTCGTTTCTGCCTGTTTCTGCTCTTTATCTATTTGGTCACAATTTATAGGGAAAATCGAGTAACAATCGAGTATAAAGCGACTGAAAAATCACTCCCCTCATATTGTATGTTTGTTTCGCTGATAGGCTCAGCAATTAACGCATTGGGCGCAATTAATCAAAAGGCAAAAGCTCATGTGTGGAATATATTTTCCAAAGTGATTATTGTGATTTTGGCACGCGAATTGTTTTCCCTAGTGAGAACGCGATGATAGAGTGAAAATATTACAATAAATCCTCTCACATTCTCATCCCATATAGTCAAAATATGAGACATGGGTATTTTCGAAACAATGCGAAAGCTCTAGCCTAGCATCTCACTTTCTGCATCATCAACATAAACATTCGGCGGGTTGAAATTTGGGTGCGATGTTTATGGATTCAGAGCGAAAGCTTCTCCAAACATTCCCCCCTTCGCAACCCAAACCCTTCAGAATGGTAATTTTGAGTGTGTTTGGTGGATGGCGTTAATTAATTGAATTTTCTAAAATAATTTAATGCGGGTGTTATTGTTGCCGGGGTTTATCATTCAACTGGAAATTATATTTTCACTCATGTGAATCCTCGTCATCCAAAATTTCGAGCGCAAAATCCACAAGGGTGACCCCAATGCTATGAGATAAAATTGTCAGGCAGAAAAAGCTGAAGAGTGTTTTCCATCAGAAGAAAAGATCAGTTTGAATTGAATGAGATGATTTTTGCCAGGCAGCTTTAGGAGATTTAATAATAACAGAGAAAGGCAGTCTTTACAGTAGAATCATTTATATGAAGATAAAATAGAATATTAAGTATAACTTTAGAGTCCATTTGAAGACACATTAAGGAAATTTTATTATAACGATAATATGATAAAATGTTTTAATATTGAATTTTTAAAATTGGAAGCAGCGGATACGGTATTTTTACCTTTCATGATCAAATTTCAAATGCAAATTATTATGTTTAAAATTCCCATTAAAATAATAGACTTATATGCTCTCAACATAATAATAATTAAGCACCTTTCCTTTGCATAAAAGCGCAATTTGCAGGTGCTACGGCTTGATCAAAGGAGAAATGGAAATTAAAAGGAATTATAAAAGACTTAAGCAATGACTTTTCCGCAATATTGCCTTGGAGCAGAGTGTCTCTCTTTTATTCTCTTTTTATAATACAGAAAAAAAAACTGTTTAGTCCAGAATCCCATTAGCTTCTCTATGGTGGAAAATTAATTGCATAATTTATTATTTCGCGAGTGGCCACTGTTAGAGTGTGAGAAGAAAAATTTATCATCTTGTGAAAATGGTGGAAAAATATTTCGCAATAATAGTGCAACAGTGAATATTAAATTGAGCAGATTTTTCAAGGGTTCTCCTTGAACATATTGCAATCATTGCATGCGAACCGCGATATTTAATTATGCTCAAGCTCTCTTCAAAATGTTTTGCTGTTTTTCACGATGCATTTTCCGGGGGCACCTCTTGAATGTAATTAAACGATTTCTGTCGGCACTTGAAGTTCTCTAAATTGCGGAAAATTTATATCTCTCAAGAAGATTTGTAAGAAGTCGTTGCACCATCATGTCTCATTAACTTTCTTATCAAATGCAGAAAAGCTAAAGTGCAATTTTCCTCTGAAGAAAACAACAAGAGAAGCGAAGACGGAAAATGAGGAAGAGAAAAATGTTACATCTTCCTCCATATAAACAATTCACACGAATTGCAATTGCAAATTTATTTTTCATTGGCACGAGAAAAACTTATCATGAAAATTCTGTTCAGGTGGAAGGTTTTCTTTTCACAAAAAAAAATAATTTAATTTCTTCCACGTGATGGTTTCTTCCTCCTCCTCAGTAGTCTTCGTCGTTTTTTGAGGACTCACAGGGCTTACACTTGGCATTCCTTTGATAGTCACAGACGTTAATTGCTGGGTTGAAGACCAAAGTGGCTGGACAAAACCTGAAAGGACAGAGAGATATAAATCCCCGTCTCCGGAGGCACTCATCCATCTTCCTCTTTACATTCTTACGGGGATTCCTCGGTTGCAGATGAAGAACTCGTTGCAGTTGCTGGGCACGGGCAATAGGGTGAGTCCCCATTCAACTTCATCTTCGGCAACTGATGGGCACAAGGGATCCTGGCAGGTCTCACGAGCATTGCAAATTGAGAGAGAGATTAGGGCAACACTGAGCACTAATGCACCTGTGTGAAACATTTTCCTCGTCGGTAATTTATCATTCACCTTCCAAACGCCAAGAGATTCCCGTACTCACTGATCTGACCAGCAATCTTGCGCACTTTTATAGAAAAACGCAATGTTGAGTGCAAACTTCCGATCAATTGAGGGAGATAACATTTCACGTGTAAATTATTGCCCGGGAAAGCTTCTCAGGGAGATGATGAAGCTCAACATCTAGAGTGGGTCTTTAAAACTTTTATGAAATTCTGTATTGGGAAATTGTTTGCAAGAGGAGAAGCTTATATTTCTGGAAATATTTAATGAATTGCAAATTTATCGATGTGTTGAATTACATTTTAATGATTAAAGGGAACTATAAGGAAAACTTTTGAGAGTTGAGAGTTTTAAAGGGTCATTAAAAATTAAATAAGACACTTAATATAAGTTAAATTTCGAATTTATTGCCAGTGTCTTATAATTTATTTATTTATTTTTAATTATAACTATTTGTTCCGTATTTAGTGTTGATTAGAAAAACTAACGAACGGGTTTATTGAATTTTTAAAAATTTTTGTTCGACGTTTCATCTTCAAATTGAATCGATTGAATTTATAAAGATTGAAGTAAAAAGACAAATCTATTTTTTATTCTCCGTTTTTTTCTGTTAACTAATCCAATTGCTTTTATTTCTTATCAATTCCACAACTTACTGACCAAATATCTTTCACCTTCTTTTACAAAGTATTCCCTGACATTGAGTAATATTTAATTATTTATTCCACAAACCTAATTTAATGGCACTGATTTTTTAGGCATCGTTATAATATCCGCGCTCTTGAGCTTCCTTCATGATTGTGACGAAAGCTTCCAGAGTCTCCTCTCCAACGGGAGTTATTTGATTAGCTGGCAAGATAAACATATCAGTACTGTCCGGTGGTCCTCTAAGTTCAAAAGTGTATGAAATCTTGATTCCCATCTCCTCAAAAGCCCAATCACTGCTCCCACCGCTTGACGGATAAATCGTCTCGATTATGCTTCCAGTCTTGAATTTGGTGCCATGCTTCTTGGCCAGAGCCTCAATGGCCTTCGTCCCGATCCCCTTGAGATCCTCATAGTTGTCCACTTGGGTCGTTGTGCTTCCCATAGGGAACATCAGGAGCTGCGAGAAGGAGTGAAGACTCAGGAAAGTCTTGATCCGAGACTCTTTAGCGTGCTCTTTCATCCATTTGGAAATAGCTTCAGCTTCTGGTTCGCTGTTGACAGCGCCTCCGGCAAAATCGTACCGACAAGGATCTGAACTGGATCCTGGACCATTCCATGAGGAATTAAAATTCCTGTTGAGATCTACTCCACGACATAAGCCATAGGGCTTGCGATTTTTCCTCCAGAGCCGGTCATAATCAAAGGTATAAACGTATCCATCGGGATTCACGACTGGGAAGAAAAACCAGTCAAAGTTCTCTGATAGTTCCTGGACTCTGGGATCTGGGAAAGCAAAGAAATCGAGTTTAAATTACATTTTTTTTATTATTTTTTAACGAACCTGAAGAGGTAAGGAGTTGATTGAGAAGGTAAGTACTGGTTGCTGGAGAGATCCACTCCCTGGCATGGATTCCAGCTTCCACGAAAACTGCAGTATTCCCAGCTTTCTTGGAGAGTTTGACTCCTCTGATATCTCTTCCCTCGTAGCTGCTGCCCAAACTCACTGGCTTGAGATTCGTATGATTTTTCAGCTGAATGTCCAGCCACTGATTGATGGTATCCAGATGAAAGTAATGCTGCCAGTCAAGTTGATATCCAGGAGTCTTTTTAGGGAGCACGGTATCCCACTCATCTTCAATCTTCTCCTGAATATTGTAGACCAACACTTGCCTGGAAATCCCATACCGTTTGAAGAGATCCTCAGCCTCTGCTACTTTGTGAGCAGCAACCATGATGGTCAGATTCTGATTGGGATGCCTGGCGTGTCCGTAAAAGACGTAACTGTCGCTCTTCTCCTCCAGCTCCTGCATGAGCTTCACCTGCTCCTCCGTGGACAGATGAAACCGGTAAAGCCGGTAGTTGTCATACCTCGCCTTATCGGCGATCTCACAAGAGTTAACAACCACTAAGACTATCAGGGAGAGGATCAGGAGCAGAGATCGCGAAGCCATGATGGGATGTTCTTCTGCGAGACACTTGCAGAAGAACTTGGAGTAACCTTGTGGATGACAATGATGTTCTTGTCAGTTTAATGTGGTCAAAAGGCAGAGAAAGTGGGAATGGGAACGAAAATTCCCGAGTCGGCGCATCTTCAGATACGCTCGAACAGGGATGGGTGCATTCTCTACATCTTGTTTTACCTTATCATCAGTGGGTTTAGAATTGTTGACGAGAAAGAGTTTCTCGAGATTAGCCAATTTTTAGGATACTTTTTATTTAAATGAAGTTAGATACAATTGTTCTTAATTCTAATTTTGCTGTTTGAAGCCATTCTTAGCATTTATTTTGAATAATTGGAATAATTCTTTCCATTTTTTGGAGTCTTTTCTCCGATCCAATTAATCAAATTAATCTAGAATCAATAGGAGATAAACGGGCTGACACAGGACGATTTACTAAATTAAATTTTCTAAGTTTTTTATTAAGTTTGATCATAACTAATGGAAATGAGAATACAAAAATTTTGATTATTCCCTTGCCTTTCAATTAATAAATTAAATCATATTTTTTGATAACTTTTATTTGCAAAAAATTTGAGAAAATTCGCGTAAATTTGAGCAAGTTCTGATAAATCTTAATAAAGGCAATTGATTTATAAAAAGATATTTACGATATTTACGATATTTCATAAGTGAGTCAACTTACCCACCATTCCCCTATTACTGAAAATACTCAAAATATTTTATTTTCGGATGTTTGTAATTTCTCAAAAGACATTTTTCTTTACTTAGCTTGTAGTTAGCACGTGTTTGTGTCTCTTAAAATTCTCTAGATTTCCATTGTCTTCTCTTAAGCAATAACGTTCACGAAAATTTATAAACACGTTGTTTCTCTTCTGAAATAAATATATCTCCACTCTTCCCACAAAAAAGCGGAAAATTCCTCTCATCTGCTCATTAAAGTGAAAAGTGGTCGGAAAAACATAAATATTTCCTATTGCGAGATGATTTAGCACCTCGCGGACTTAATTATTAATCCGACTGGAATAAAAAATGACGGGGTATTTGGGAATATGATTAACGAGGACATGAATGAGATATGCAGTGTAAACATCATGACAGAGTTCGTACACTCCGAAATGAATTCTAAAGCTAAAATTTGCAGATGAGATATTTATATCGACGTGCAGACACGAGGGAATAAAATTAATTTCCGATCATCGGACGAAGTTATTGGGATGATGGTCTTAAAATAAATCTTCAATTTGTGCTTCGGTCTATTCATAAGACATCTTGCCATTTGTCTGATTGATTTGTGAGCGACAAGAGGCATCTTTAAGAAAATTGTTGTTAAATAAAATATTAGGTGGAGAAGTTTGTTAATTAGGAGTGACGGAAGGCACGTGAACTTGAGAAGATACGACATTTATCATAATTTTTCTGCGTGATGCCACCGTCAATCAGTTCGTGTGCCGTTTGTGGAGTTGAGGCGAGTCTCAAATGTGGCGGCTGTAAAAATGTCGTATACTGTGGGAAAGATCATCAGAAGATTCACTGGCGAAAGGGTCACAAGGCCATGTGCAAGTGCATTGAGGTGAGAGACCTATTCTTTGATTCTTTGGATTGTGATTTGGGGAAAATTGCAAGTAGAGGGAAGGACAAGATTCTTGACCTCACGCCTTGATCGTTTCTGGCCCATTCCTAAAATAAAAGCAAGAGTTAATGCAACAGCATCAAGAGGTTTGGCCAGAGGATCTGTGCTAATGGGAAATTTTGAGTAATTGTCTAAGCGAAAATAGAACGCGTGTTGAAAAGTTTAACGCAGATTCAAATGTTTGTAGCGTTTGTAGAGTTCGTTGTTCCTATTATATTATTTGTTTTATTTTATTTTTAATCTTTACTCTTTTTTTTTAGCTTAAAGTCGATGAAAATATGGGAAGATTTCTTAGTGCAACGAGAGACATCAAGCAAGGTGAAGTAATACTCAAAGAGAAACCCCTAGCTATAGGTCCGAAGGTAAACTGTCGGCCAATGTGCCTTGGATGTCATCGCTTCCTCAGCTTGAAGCCCAAGCAGAAGAACTACTACAAATGCTCAAAATGCAACTGGCCCCTCTGTGAAGCCTCTTGCGAAAACTCTCCTTATCATCAAGCTGAGTGCTCGCTTATGGCTTCGAGGAAATTTAAAGCCCAAATAGATGCTTCGACAACAGAAGAAAGCAGCAAGCAAGCAGCTTACTGCGCCATAGTTCCGTTGCGATGTTGCTTGCTGAAGACGCAGGATCCTGAGGAGTTTCAGAGACTTATGAGTCTGCAATCCCATCTCGAGAATAGGATTGAGACGCCTCTCTACAGAGTATTAAAGGCCAACCTAGTGACCTTTATCAAGACCATCCTAAAGTTAGATGTTGATGAAAAGACTATCCTAGAAATAGCAGCTATTCTAGACACTAATGCCTTCGAGATCCGCCATCAGCACCGGAATATTAAGGTTAGAGGATTATATCCACTGGCAGCAATGATTGCTCACAGCTGCGTCCCAAATACTTCCCACACGTTCAGTGAAGATTTTGAATTCATCCTGATGGCTACAATCGACATCCCTAAAGGATCTCCTATCTATACGACCTATGGTCAAACGCTTCAGGGTACTCTTCAGAGACGAGAACATCTACGCCACAATAAGTTCTTCGAGTGTTTTTGTGAGAGATGTGGAGATCCTACGGAGTTGAGCACTTTCGCGGGATCCTTTAATTGCTCCAAATGCAACAACGGTAAGATGATCCCTATGAATCCATTTGAGGATGCTGCTCCGTGGAAATGCTTTGCTTGCGATCACATTATACCGGCAAAGCAGGTTATTAACGGAAATAGAGCCATATTGAAGGAAATTTCTGAATTGGACCAACACTCACCGAAAGAGTTCGAAGCGTTCTTGCTGAAATACAGAGATATTCTTCATGGAGCTAATACTCATATGCTTCAAGTAGGATTCTAGCATATACATATTAAAAAGGTTCAGAATTCATTACTCATACTTCTAGGTGAAATATGCTCTGAGTCAACTGTACGGGAATATTCCTGGCTACCAACTATCAGAGCTCAATGAGGCTGCCATCATCCGGAAGATAGACATCTGTCGAGAGCTCCTGGAAGTGGGGAAGCTCCTGGAGCCTGGGCTTAGTTTCTTCCGCGGATACCTTCTAATGGATCTCCAGGCTGTCCTGGCGATCCAAGCGAAGCGTGACTTCGAGAATAAAGCCGCTGACCGTGAAGAGACTCTCTCGAGACTCACCGAAGCCATGGACCTCCTTCAGGAGGGCGTGAAGATTCTAAGCCCTAATCCTGCCCTCAAGGATTTCATCAATGAGAAAGTTCAACAACTAACAACAATGATGCAGTTTTAGGATGTTTTATTATTTCAATACAGATTATGTTCAGTAGCCAAGTTTCTGGTTCAGCTCGGTCATCCCGTCACCCTTCTGGTTCTCAGGCGGAAGCCATCCGGAGAACTTCTCTGAATCTTCTTTAAGATCTTCGTCAGGCATGTCGATGTTCTCGCGAGGTTTCTCGCGATTCCTAGCTCGTGTTTTGCGCTTTTTGCTCGAAGTTGGCTCAGCTTTATCCTCTTCATCTGCTTCCTGGTCACTTGAAGCGGGAAGTTTTCTCTTTTGCGTTTCTTCTTCTATATTTTCATCATCTGGAGGTTTACTAGAAATCATTTTAAGGACTTCGGGATCAATAGTCGGACCCAAGATTCTCTTCTGCTCTTTCTGGGACTTTTTCGTCTCTGTCGTCTGAGGAACTTCCTTTTTCGGAGAAACGTCCTTTTCTTCCATTTCCTCCTCAACCTCCTCTGAAGATTGGGTTTGTGATGGAATCTTTTTGTCTTCTCGCTTCACGCCAAAATCATTCTTAAGCTTTGTTCTCTTCCCGAACAAAGGAAGTGCTGGTTTCTTTTTTTCTCCACTTTCTGGAGTTGACAGGGATTTTATCGACGGGAGATGAGGAGCTGCGATCTTGGCTAGTCTCTCAACCTTTAACATTTCATTTTTAAGTCTCTGCTGTTCCAACCTGAGCCTTCTGATCTCTATCTTATCAAGGCTCTTCTGGTTCCTCAGGTTCGTCATGAAGTCATCCAGATCTTCAACTTCATTCTCAGCAGAGCTTTTCATTGCCTTCTCAGACTCCTTGAATTGCTCAATTTTCTGGTCAATCTCCTCCATCTGAGAGTTTATTTTGCGCTGCTGCTCCAGTAAATCCTCATAGCTGAGGGCGGAAGTCTCCCCGGAAGCTGTCTTCCTCTGTCTTCGCCTCTCCACATCTCCCGTTCTGTCCAGGAAATCATCATCATCATCGGAGTCTGACTTGGGAATCCTCCTCCTCAAGGGTTCGTGATTCGCCTGACGCAAAACTCCGTGTCGATCCAGGATCCTGCAAGCCTCTAATGCGCACTGAACTACGCTCTCTTTCTTCTTTCCCTTGTGGCAAACTTCAGCCATAATTGGCCTTCCCTGGGCATCATCCACCGGCAATTCCACACGACAGACAAAAGTTCCTTGAGACATCTCTTCGCATTTGTACTCCAAGTTGAGACCTTCTCGTTCGAAGAAGCCCCTCAGAGTTTTCTTAGGATCGTCCAGGAAGAGTTGTTCGTTGTTGGTGGTGGCGAACGGGTTCACAGAGAGATCCACTTCATCCTCTTCAGCATCATCGGTCATTCCCCAGCTAATACCTTCCTCTTCCTTGGCTTTTTCGCGCTTCTCCTGCTCTAGCCGCTCCTGCTCACGCTTCTTCAACATCTCAATGGCTTGTTGTTTCTTTAGCTCCTTTAACTCTGTAATGGAGAGTTGTGATTCCTCCTCCTCATCCTCTGTGGGTCCCTGGAGGATGAACTGTCGGGTACTAGCCCCTAGTTTAATTATATGTCCAACGTGGATCCGGATGTAGGTCTTAGGAGGGACTCTTTGCTTATTCACGAAGCTTCCATGAGTGCTGGTGAGATCATAGAGATACCATCCGGAGTCAACTTTCTTCTTCTTCTGTTCTGTGTCTTCATCATCAGCCAGAGGGTCTTCCTCTTCAGGACGATACTGGAGGACTGCATGAAATCTAAAATGTAGTTAAAAAGTTAGCATTTTAATTATTTTGATCCTACATTATTTGGTGCAGCTCTTGTGCTTAGGGAATCGAGTGATCCCATATGGAGCTAATAAGATTTTTGGAAATAAGATTCTGTAAAAGCTTGAGTTTGTCTGCTGAGAATCCGCTATGTCGCAACGCTGGAAACAAATAAGATCTGCAAGTGAACCGTGAGCGGCAGATCATTTTTTTTTATTATTTGTTATATACGTGGGCCATTGGGTCATTTTGCACATCTTGCATACTAGTGGGCGGTTTCTGTTCCTAAGGTTTTTCCGGTCCTCGAATTATCTCTTGCTTGTTTAGGATGAAGGATTAATGAGGAGAAAGAATATTAGGATTAAGGAAGCGCAGGCCTGGGAGTGACTGATTGGCCTCTGAGTGACAGATCAGCTCCGATCGATCCTCTAATATTCAAAGTGTAACGAACTTTTTGAGCATGTCTGCTCTAATCTGCTAATCCCCGGAACTCACCTTGAAATCGTTGGATGAGCCATTGGGATATCGCACTGGGGAAGTCTCCCAAACACCCAGTAGGGTTTCTTCTCCAGATTCTCAACAACCTCGATGATTTGTCCTGTCTTCAGAACTTCAAAACTGTAGGGAGCGTTCCCAGCAGGGGGTCGTCCTGACCATTTTGGCTCAACGTAAGGGCATTCAACAACTGGTAGATTTGGGGAGGCATCAGAGTTTTCTGGTACAGGTGTTTTTTCCTCTTCCTCAAGTGTTTTGGGCTGAAGAACCTTCGGAGGACGTTTGATGTCCAAGGAAGGAACTTTAAACTCTTCTTCCATGACTAACAATCCTAACAATTCGTAAAATTAATAAAAATAACCACCTCACGCAATCACTACGTTTTGACAACTAAAACATAAACAGAGAGAGAGAGAGAGAGAGAGCGAAGAAGAGAAATTGAGAGCTATAATTTGCTCTTTTAGCGAAGATCCTCACCAAGATTTGGGTATATTTCATAAGCGCGCGCTTTTTGAAATTTCAGTGGGCGGTAAGGCTGATAAAGTGGTTTCCAGGAAGCCTTAGTCAAAAATTCCCATTTGTCACTCCTGACCCTGAATCCCTCAAGAGCACCATCATTGTGAATAAATCAGCAGCTATTTTTCCCCGTGTCGGTGTCAATCGTGATCCTAATCTGTCATTTTAAATGACATCCCCCAGAGTCCTGACCCCTTTGCGTCCTTGTCAATCCGTTTTAGCAGGAGCGCGACAGAATGGGCTGAGAGATACTCAGATTAAATGGAGTAGAAGCGCGTACTCATCGTGCAAATACCATCGATTGTACGCCCACGCGACTCCTCCACACTAAAGATTCATTGAAGGCCTTTGAATTGGGGAAAATGAGGGTGAGAATGGGTGAGCAGGAAGATAATGTAGAAGATTTTCTGGAATTTATGAGATTCACACGGATTTAATCTTAAGTAACTGAGAGTTTAATTTTCAGTTATCAGTTATTCTTACGATATTAATTAACATTATACAGTACAAGATTACAATATATAGTCAAACTTAATTAAGTTTTCATTAAGAAACTTGGCTTTTACGTAATCAAACCCACACGAGAATTCGTGACGTCTTTCCAAAAGAAGAAGCTCCAAAAGATTGCTTCTATTTATCCTCAACCAATAAAAAGCAATAAAAAGCTCTTGAAGAAGCTTTTTTTTACATTAGGGGTTTGGAAAAACATGGAAAAGTGTGTCCAACAATTACAAATAGCCCACGAGTTGGCCATACACATGTGACACACGCACTCGGTTGTTTCTCCTGCGTCTCCAGACGCCTTGACGCTGGCGTGCGCTTGAGCATCCGATGGTGGGGGATGTAAAAGCTCCGACACCACCAATCGCGACGCCTTGACGTCACCGAGGACGATCGATCGTCGCTCATGAGGGTTGAAGCACGTCGAGGTGCTGCTCAGTATCGCCTCCACCGCGTCCAGGAGCGGATGAATTGGTTGTTTTCCCGCGCTCTTTTAAATTACATCAACCGCCAGGACACCGTCGGCAGCTTTCGCGCGCCAATCGATCGGGAAAGAAGGGGTGCCATTTTCTTCAGGACTCTCGCAGACTCGCGTCCCATGCCTTGAGGTGCGTGTGGGAACATCATCTGGTGAGGCTGCAGGCAAAGGCACATGTGCGGGTTACGGGCATTCAGAACGAGGAACAGTCCGTCTCAAAAGACGTCTCTACGTTGGGGCGATAACTGTTTCACCGTGAGGTCCAGCAGCAGACATCCTCCAATTGCCACCCACTGAAGTGGACACTGAGTACAAAGACAAGCCACCAAAAGTAATCCCAAAAGGACAGACACTAAAGAGCCACAGAAAAACCCCAGAAAATTGTGCTTGGACGATTTGTGAAGCTCAGTGAATTTAGATTCTCAAGGAAATTCAGTGAAAATGCGTAATTGATCTCGATTTGATTAAGGCTAAAAGAGTGTTTAATTATCTGTGATGTGTTAACACAAGAGAAAAAAATCTTCTGAAGATTATATTCCTTCGAATTATCCTTGTTTTGCTTTCAAGCGCCAATTCCTGGTAAGTGTTTATCTTGATTTTATTTGTTGGGGAAAAACTCGTGAATTTGGACAATTTTTCTCATAAGCGCCATTACGTAACTCCGAAAAAGGAAAAGCTCAAAGAGGTTCTGGGAACGAAAACCATGTTTGAAAATTGCAATAAAATAACTTCAACATCTCATTGAAGAATAAAAAGTGCTTAAGAATAGGAAAACAAGTAATTTTCAACAGGACAATATCCTGAAGATACTATGTAATTTATTCAAAAGAAATTTTAATTATGCCATTCTGAAAAGGACGCACCACTAGACTCCTCGCACCTTGACGTCGTTCTATCGATTTTCCCGCCCTCGCCTGCAACGGCCTTTTTTTCACCACTTCGGGGGTGGGATTTTAGGGTCTTTCCCAAGGAGATTTCGCCGCAGGGCTTAAAGCACAAAATAGAACGAGAGGAATTGATCGATCAATTTCTTTGTACACTTTTACGTAAGACTCTCTCCGGAGGGTGTTTATGCGATAACGAAGTTACTGCCTGGCTTGCAGATATTCGAGACATTTGATAAAATATTCGGTTTCATTTGCACATTTTACGAGATTCCTTTGACTTCATAATTTATTCGAGTGAAAAGAAATTGAAAAAGAAACATAGAATATATTGTGATTTTCAAAGGAGATAGAGAGTTATTTTGCTCAAGATGTCTCTGCGAATAATTTCTGAAAATGGTGCATTGTTTGTGCTTAGAGTGAAATGATATCCGCAAGCAAATTAAATTTGATTCTAATTTAACAACACGATAACCAATGTTGAGATTTAATCGATTTAATTTAATTGTTCTACTAAGCTCTTTGTCAATATTAATTAACAAAGTTATGATAAATTTATCGTCAATTTGGTGACTTCATTCATAAATATAACAGTATGAAAACTCTCAAATTTTTGTACAGGACTGTCAAATCTTATATTGTTATGCAACATCTTCATTAAACTGGTTGGCTTCATTGTTGTCGATGAAATCATTAGCTGAAATATTTTGATTGAAAAAATTATATGAATTTTTAAGCAATTATACCAAGCAATAATTATTTTAATACAAACTTTTAAACTAATCGTTCATTCTTGGCTGAAAAAAATTATTAAAGTGTTAGGTGGGGTAGTTTGGGACGAAAATTTGACTTGAAAAAGATCTAAGTTCAAAATTTTCTTTTTGGGATTTGATTAAGCCTGTGGGGTTCACTCATGTGTTGGATTAATAAAACTTTTCAATTTGAACTTCGGATCTTTATTTCGTAGAAACATTTCTAAAAGTTCACAAACTGTCCGGAATTGCCCCATCTATCATGGGGAGCTTTCGGACAAATATGGGATTCCAAATTTTGTTTTAGTATCTCAACATAATCAGTAGGGCCCCTTCCAGCTACACTCCATAACACAAATATCTAACGTCCAGAAGTGCCCCATTTCGGTGTCCGAATCTACCCCAAATGTAATTGCATGGTTTAAAACACCACAAATAAAACTATTTTAGATTAAATTAAATAACAAAGGCATTCTTTAAAATAACATATCGAAAAAATGAAGTTATCAATTAAAGTTTTTATAAAAAAGGTCGAAAAATAGTTTTATATTCAATTTTTAAAGGCTAACCATATTTGCAGTGAACTGAACACTTAGGTCAATGTCCTCTTGGATCGCGTTGAGCCTCTCAGTTAAAAATTAAGGCAAAAAAACTCTGAGTCTCAAACTACCCCACCTTCGTCAACTTATTTTTATATTTTACTTCTAAAGAAGACACTAATAAGAATTTTTCTTGATCGTTAACTATAATGTTCCTTCAAAGCAGTATGTCACTACTTTCTTAACTTCAACATCGCTGCAAGCACTTTTATGAATGTTTCAAGTTACAACTCCTCCACGAAACCTGGAAAATATTAATGAGGACTAAAAGGGTCATTGGAGACTGTTGAATGCTAATGGATTTACAGTCGTTTTCAATTCACGGACTAATAAAATAGGTCAATGATAAACATACACAATTAGCGATACTTTTTCTATCATAATAAATCACCCCACATGGGTGGTGAATTTTTAAGCATTTTCTATTCAAAGAGATATTGGAGAAAAAAATGAGATAATGAAGGGTAATCTCTCAATATCCTTGGCATTGTCATCAATCCTCACGATGTTCCTGGGAGATAATTGAAAAACGTGATGAGCTCTTCCTCGTGTCTCGTGGTGGCCAGTTAATGCCCCTCCCAAGGCCACTAATGCCATCGATTTTCCTTCATTTGGAATCTTTTTTGCCTCCAAATTCGAACCTGCCACCCGCGCCATGCATAATTTATCCACCCAATTGGAATAACAAGTGAATGGCAAGGTAAATTTTTCTATAAATAAGCAATCAAAAATTGATCAATAGTCGTATTGTCTGGGTTGCCACATTTCTTTTTGTAGAACTTTCTCTGGTAGGATGGGCACAATGGGAATATTTCAATCCAATAGAGTCCAATATAATTAGGATTTGTGGGTGAAGCTACACCAAAATTTGGTATATTGCTGGTAATATTTCAGGCTACCCATTTCTGAGGGGCGAAGTGATGGAGATTTTGTCATTTGTGTTGATTTTTCTGCTTTTCCCCCGAAGGTCAACTAAGGTGTGGGAGTTCACGAACTATTTTAATCATTTCTATAATTCAATTGATCGGTCGAGAATTTATTTATATCAAAAAGTTGAATGGAAATGTGCGAGTGATTTATTGAGGAATCAGGAAATTAATCACTTCTCGTGTATATTTAGTAACATATACATATAACAACAAATCGTCGAAGAGAAAAAAGCTTTCATATCTCAAAAGCACGCAAATCTCCAATGAGAGCTTATACTTTTTAAATTAATTCAATTTTCACGTTTATTGAAGCAGAAAAATATATTGCTGCCTCGCAAAACTCATTTAATATCACTTTGGGCGCTTTGAGCTTTTTCGCGAGGCTATTCCCCAGCATCTCTCATTCGTGAAATTAACACTGGACTTTTCCAAGCGGCAGAAATTGAACAATTTACAAACAATTTTGCAGACGAGGGAGATTTTGGAGCATCCAACTGTGGAAATTTCAGCAGAAGATCATTTAATTTGCGTCACAGCAAAACTGCGAGCTTTTTTGTAAAATTTCAACGAGCAGTTTGACACCGCGGCCACGATGATTAATGTCGCGGGTGTTGTGAGCATTGTGCTGTTCTACCTCCTGATCCTGGGAGTGGGCATCTGGGCGGGTCGCAAGAAGGAAGAGGGCAATGATTCAGAGGAGGAGGTGATGCTCGCGGGCAGATCAATTGGTCTCTTCGTGGGTATCTTTACAATGACAGGTGATTTTTAATTTTCCAGGGATACAATGATAAGCCCTACTCACATCCCCTGCTTCTTTCTTGTAGCTACCTGGGTCGGTGGAGGCTACATAAATGGCACAGCAGAGGCTATTTACACATCTGGGCTCGTTTGGTGCCAGGCGCCCTTCGGATATGCCCTGAGTCTCGTGTTTGGTGAGTTGAAAAGCTGCCGTTTTTTTCCTCCAAGCACAGGAAATTGCGAAAAAATCTCCTTAAAACCCCTCTCATACCCTCCGTAGCGTTATTTTTCAATCTCCTTGTCGGTTTACGGCTTTTATTTTGCACCTCATGCGCGTGGGAATTCTTACAACATCCATAAAATATCATCTGGCAGACAATTTTTTTGCATGATTTATAATCTCCATGTCAAATATTCTTCGGGTAATTAATTAAGAGTGTTGAAAATTTTCTGAAAAACTATTGATAATTTTGTAATGCATTTTGGTGTTACAATACTTTGGAACTTTACGCAAGGAGAAAGAAAAAGCTCTTTAAGAGTTCGTTGTCTTATTATGCAGTTCACGAAGAGTTTGTTATTCATACGGGGGCTTCGGGGGATTTAACATAGAAATGAAAATTTACTGCTTGCCCTCTTTAAATTTTCGAATAAATTCATATTGCCTAAATTTAGAACACCACAAGATATTTGGGCGCTTTTATGTTTATGAAACTTTTCACAATTTTCCGAAAGTTTTCAAATTTAAGGGGAATTTGGAAAATGTTATAAGATTTAGGCAGAATATAGACTAATTTGGTAATTTAATAAAGATTTCTGAAACTCAAATATGTATAAATTCTTTTAGGCGGTATTTTCTTCGCCAATCCAATGCGAAAGCAGGGCTACATCACGATGCTGGATCCTCTCCAGGACAGTTTCGGGGAGCGCATGGGAGGTCTACTCTTCCTGCCCGCGCTCTGTGGCGAGGTATTCTGGGCGGCTGGCATCCTAGCCGCTCTGGGTGCCACCCTGTCCGTGATAATCGATATGGATCACCGGACATCCGTTGTCCTATCCGCCTGCATTGCGGTCTTCTACACCCTATTCGGCGGTCTCTACTCCGTGGCGTACACAGACGTCATCCAGCTCTTCTGCATCTTCGTGGGTCTCTGGATGTGCATCCCATTCGCTTGGGCCAACGACCATGTGACCAGTCTGTCATCGATGGAGGTGGACTGGGTGGGTTCGGTGGATCCGAGAGAGCACTGGTACTACATAGACTACGGGCTTTTGCTTATCTTCGGCGGGATTCCGTGGCAGGTGTACTTCCAGCGAGTATTGTCCAGCAAGACGGCAGGAAGAGCACAGGTTTTATCATACGTGGCGGCTTTTGGTTGCATCCTGATGGCAATCCCACCGGTTTTAATTGGAGCTATCGCCAAAGCCACTAGTGAGTATATAATTTTCCAGAAAAAATCCATAAATTAACCATGACTCTTGATAAAAGTTGTCGAGTAATTCATGCAATAAATGCGCCCGAGTATCTAGAGATAAAAAATAAGATAAACTTGAGAAAAACCGCCAAAAAAGCACCTAAAAGTTTTAAATCTTCAGTTTTTTTTTAAGCACCTGGTTAACGCATAAAATACATATACATATGAAACCATAAACGTTTTGGGGCGCCTATATATAATTTTCATTTAAAAGGTGCCTTTAAAAATTATATAACCCTTACAATTAAGGATAACAATTCGCGGAATTTAAGAATATTAATCTGAAACCTTTAATTCAGATTGGAATGAAACGGGTTACACTGGGCCATATCCGCTGACTACCCAGGAGACCAGCATGATCTTGCCGATGGTGTTGCAGTACTTAACACCGGACTTTGTCTCCTTCTTCGGTTTGGGCGCCGTCTCGGCTGCCGTGATGTCTTCAGCTGACTCCTCAGTCCTCTCAGCCGCCTCCATGTTCGCCCGGAACGTGTACCGTCTGATCTTTCGGCAGAGAGCTTCTGAGATGGAGATCATCTGGGTGATGCGGATCTCAATCTGCGTGGTTGGTGTTCTAGCGACTGTGATGGCTTTGACAATACCCTCAATCTACGGTTTATGGTGAGCCTCAAAGACCAAATATTTGACCATTGTGTGTCTGTGTGTGAAGATTAGAAAGTACATTTGTGGCCAAACAAGGTGACGATGCTCCTCTCCTCGCGTTGTCACGATGTTTAACTTGGCATTATCAAATATGTTTGAAATCATTGCGAGTACAGTGACTAAATATTTGTGAATGAGATTTTACAATGTTCCTTCTGGCTTCTCTTTTATGTAACGCTTTTATGTGCCACTCACACGATCTCTTCCGCAGGTCAATGTGTTCAGATCTCGTCTACTGCATCCTCTTTCCTCAGGTAAATTACTCTATCGGTCTTTAAGGGAAATGGAAATTAAATTAATTATTCCTGCAGCTCCTCATGGTGGTTCATTTTAAGCCCTTCTGCAACACTTATGGCAGTTTCTCCGCCTATATTGTGGCTTTCCTGGTCAGATTGTCTGGGGGAGAGCCTCTGTTGGGCCTTCCAGCTGCCATCCATTATCCAGGTTATGATCCAGTGGAGGATCGTCAGCTCTTCCCCTTCCGCACCATGGCCATGATTTTCAGTTTAGTCACCCTCGTGGGGGTCTCCTGGTACAGCAAGTGGGTCTTCGAGACGGGTCGTCTGGCGCCCAAATATGACTACTTCAAGTGTGTTGTGAACATCCCTGAAGACGTCCAGCGAGTGGGTGAGCCATCAGAAGCGGGAGAGCAGGTAAATTGTCAATTTCATTTATTTTATAGTTTATTTCAGAAAATTCGGACGTGTGCATTTTTCATCATTTTGACAAAAATATTGGGATAGTGAAATACCTATATAGTTAATTTAAATTCATAGCAAATGAATTTTCTAAAGCAGAAATTTTAATAAAATTTTAAGTGTTAATTTAATGCTAAAGAATATTTGTCCCAAAGAATTCAATTACATATATGAAAATTAATCAATATAAAATTTGTAGTTCTCTTTCAGATGGCTTTTAAAATTGCATATCGTAATGAACTTTATTGATACTCCAAAATGCAAATTACAAGTTATAATGGGAAAATGTTGATTTCACAATTTGGAGTACTTTTTGTGGGAAAGTCCAAGCAGTTTCTATGAAACCAATTAATTTACAAATTTATTTGACAGAAAAACTTCCTGGGTGAGGACTAAAAATATAACTTACAGGTTTTTAATCATTTCCATCCACGCAAAATGAAAAATTCTCTGAAAATTCTGAGAAAAATAAATAAGAAAAGAAAGAAACGGTGAAGAGTTTTCCTCTTCAACAAAGACATGAATAATATAATTTAATTGCCTTTTACGATATGTAAAACATTTTCTCAACGATGTTTATCATTTTGGAGATGTCATTGATTATTCATTAGATGTTTTGTTGATGATATCTTTATTGAATTCCTTGGAATTTTCGCAGCTCTCGGTGATGGCAAGCGCCATGGGCAGAATGTATGGAGCCGCCACGATGGTGGGTAAGGATGAGATGAATGGACGCGTGAATCCAGCTATGGAGGCGGATGATGATCTTCCCATTGCCGAGGTGGAGCGCATCCGGGCAGCCGGAGGAGGTGGCCAGACAGGCCAGGAAGTCCCGGTGCCAAGGGCAGGGCAAGCCAATACTGCCTTCTAATATCAAAAGTAAGTTTGGCCACCGGTCATGGAGCTTAAGGAGAGTATTTTGAGGTAAATCTCAACAGATATAACCAAAATTGATGAAACCAAACATATCACTGTAAAGTCTACTGATTGTTATACCTACAATAAGTTGAATATTTATTGATGAAAATGCAGGCAAGAAAGTATAGTTGTTTAGACGGGAATCTGCAGCAGACATGATGGAGTATTATGCAGTGTTGAGGATAGTAAACCTTAGATTCTATTAAACATATCAATATTACCTAAAATGAGATGATGAAAAGTATTAATATTTAGCAAAGATTTGCAAAAAAAAGTTTTATTTTAAATAAAAAAATTCTAACTATATCATATGTTTGCATAGTTGTATACATTTCTCGTTAAAGTGAGTAAAGCACAAAATAAATTAGTTCAATTACTCTCTAAAACGCCTAAAGAAAATTTTTCTTAAAAAAAATTAGCTGTGCTATAAATTAACGGTGGAACCGTGGAAGATGAGAGATTACATATATTTTCAGAGGGAAAGAAATGGGAAAAGATAGAGTGAAAATTATCATTGTTACCATAGTAAATTGCATAAAGAGAGTTTATAATGATTGAGTTTTCCGGATTGGGTGCTATGAGAAGAAATGCAAGAGATAAGACGAGAGTTGTTGAGAGTTTTATTTGATCACTAATGAGTTTTTTGATGAATATTAGAAGATGATATATCGCTTGAGGAAAAAAAACACGTAGATGGGAGAAGATGAATATTGACATGATACAGCTAATCTACCAAAGAAGTTGCAGAAGATTAAATTAAAACATCGACTGTTTCATAAGAAGACAAGGAGTCACAACTATAGGAAGAAATTCAATGAGAAGTCATAAGGTAATTGTAATAAAGTTAAATGTATAACGCTTAAATAGAACTGAAAGAGATTACATATATATAAATATTTACTATAAATTAAAGTGTATTTGAGAGTGATGAAAATATACATATCAATATATGGTGTCCTTCCAGAGCAAGAGCAACACGAAAATAAGGGGTTTGAAAGAAACTGAAGAAACCAGATACATATCACGTATATATATATTTAGTGTTTATAGCCATTAAGACAATTTTACTATATACAACATTGTAACTATGAAAGTGAAACACAAGGCAGGTGAAGACAAGCACTAAATTGTGCGCTGAGATGAATTTTACCTGGCTAAATTTGATGTAAAGTTTCAAGTCTAAAGAATGAACCCAACCAAAAAACCATCTCGGTGTAAATAATCTGAATGTGTATAATCCATTTTTTGACCTCTTCAAAATGTGAATATTTTTCTCCCCCCCCCTCCCTTTTCTGTGGGTGAAAATTGGGGGCATCTCAATAATTCACACCTCAACTCTGGACACAAATTTGTGTCAACCACCGATGAAGCAGAGAAAGCCCAAAGCAGAGAATCAATTCCCACACGAATATAACTTTAATCAATTATGCAATGAGTTAGAGAGAAGTTGATGGACAAATGGGCAAGAGAGAAGTGGGAAGGAAAGTGTATCAGTTCCATCATAGTGCTTTTTTTGCTCAAAAGTAAACTTCGTGTACTTATCAAATATCTCGTGATGAGCACATTAGAGACCATCTTCGTCGAAGAAATAGAAAACCCACTCAGGTTGAGTTACAAAGGAGGGAATATCTGGGAAACTTTGGTCAGTAATTTAAGCTGATAAAGCGAATTTTCCCAATAGGGTAAGATGTTATTTGGGATGATACCAAATTTGAAATATTGACAAATATATAATTAAAATCAGATATTAATATTAAAGTGAGTTTAATTGAAGATTTTTCAATGTTTTTCAAATTATATCACGGTGTAACCCAAATCATCTCATCTTACCCCATTAAATATCATGGAATATATAGAATTCCTAAAGTTATTTCCCCCTTGCAATCAACATAACTTTTTGGACGCTTAGTATGAGGCAGAAAGTGAGAGTGAGGGCATTTTTTATTATAAAAACACGATAAATCTCATTTTTAAAATCATCCATGGAATTTCATGTGCGCGCTGGTATTAAAAAAAATATAATTTTCATCGCCATATCTCAACGATCGTCCGGTACGATTTAAATATCATTTGCATACGATTTCCCAGTCATTGGCCGGAAGGCAAACTCGACACTGTGTCAGTCGCGAATGAGGAAGAAAGTTGACCGTGAAACTGTTGTGATCACTTTCTTTGCGATTTAAAACATCATCAATGGCGTTACATAATATTTTCTCACGCATCCACGTCTCTTGCTGTCTTTTTTGCTGGCGGTTTCGATGGGAAAAAATAAGAAGAAAAATTCCACGTGACACGGAAGGTATGTCTGAGAAGATTATCTGTAAGATACGGGCGCACATATTCTTACCCGGCGAGTATTTTTTTCGGGTTGATTTCACCGAAAAAAGATGTAAATAATTTCCAGCATAATCATTAATAAAATGTTTTATAATCACATAATATTTTATGGGCGAGTCTCGAAAAATGACAGTATGAGATAAAAATTTCCAATCATGCCTCTACATTGCCGGCTCGTAAGGTCAAGTTGCGATTTTCAACATAGTCAATTTATTTAATTTATCATCACACGCCGTGGCATCATACATGCTAAAGGGAAAAGATTATAAAGTAGTGAATTTTAAACATCTCTTGCACAAGGTTTGGCCATGCGATCCTCTGACAGGTTGTTGAATCAGTAAAACGAAAAGTTTTTGATTAATTCCAAAAATAGCAATAAATTAGTGTGAAAAATTCCGTCTAATTGATTGTCAATTATTTGCTTTCCTTCGCGGCTGGAAGGCTCGACCTCTAACAGGGACAAACTTTTTTTTAAGAGTTCCAGCTGTGATCTAATGGAACAAGTGAAACACCAGTTAATTGAAAATAAACTCCGAAGGAATTGGGGAAAGTTTTTGACTGTTTTTTCGACAAACAATTTGAAGATCATAAAAAAGTGAAGATCGACAAGAGATCACCTCTTGGTAAATTGGAAATCAAACATGATCAGTGAGATGCCCAATGTTTTCGCCCAAGAGATAGAAAAAAACGATCCTATCCCAAAATATTCACAAGATCACATACATATCATGAGCATTGTGACTCTCTAAAAATAAAAAAAAATATATTTTAAATTGAGAAAAGGCTAGAAATTATTTAGAGATCAACTATATAGACAATTTAAAACAAAAAAAAAATAAATATTGAAAGTCTAAATGTAATAAATGTATAAATTTATACATAAAGAAATAATTGATATCTCCCCCAGATCAATCATAGGAAAGAAGAAAGAAATTGATGGCAATTGGAACCAAAAAGTAATTGAAGTTTATGGTGATGAAGTGAAGCAAAAAATAGTTATTGTTGTTGACAGAAAAAACATAGTCCTAAAAGAAATAATATTGAGAAATAAAGAAAAACACAGGACATAATAATGTTTGAAAAAACACTTTCGTATTTCTTTTATTTCTGGATCAAACATCTTGAGAATTTATTACAAAAAGACCTTCCAAGTTGTCGTACAAAACAAGAGGTTGAGTATTTCGGGTTGACGGTCTCTCAGCCGATGGGTTCTTGCAATGTGAAATATTATGTGCATGGCGGATAGAAGAATGAGGAAGAATGGGATAAGAGACAACTTACTTGGCTATACAATTAATAATACACACGAGAAAACAAGAAAAATTAAATAATTTACACTAGAAACAAAGACATGGGCATGGGAATGAAGATTTCAGGCACATTTCATATTGCATAGTTTGATCGGCTTTGGCAGGCGTGGCCTGATGATCAGCATCAGGAGGAGCGCCAGAACAAACTCACGAGATGATCTAATAGCTGTAGCCACCATTGGACGAGTAACCCTGGGGAATGGTCTCGGGCACATGACTGTGTCCTCCGGAATGTCCACCAGAATGTCCGCCAGAGTATCCTCCAGAAGAGTGTCCACCTCCGAAGCTACCACCAAATCCTCCGCTTGATCCACCAGAGTATCCACCACCGCCACCGCCGCTGTATCCACCAGAGGGAGCACCATAGCTAGATGATGGTGGGGCAGGAGCGCCATAGCTGGAAGATGGTGGGGAAGGAGCTCCGTAAGATGAGGACGGAGCGCTATGGCCGAAACTGCTGCTTCCACCGAAGGATCCTCCGTGGGATCCACCGAAGGAACCCCCGTGGGAACCACCTCCGAAGGAGCCACCGTGGCTACCACCGTGAGATCCACCGAAGCTGGGAGCTCCGTAGGAGGAAGATGGAGGAGCAGGAGCACCGTAGCTGGAGGAGGGTGGTCCGTAAGATGAGGATGGAGGAGCTGGGGCTCCATAAGAGGAAGACACACCATGGGAAGAGCCACCGAAGGAGCCACCATGAGAAGAGCCTCCGAAAGAGCCTCCGTGAGAAGAGCCTCCGAAAGAGCCACCGTGAGAAGAGCCTCCGAATCCACCGCCGAAGCCGCCTGAAGATCCGTGGGATGAGCCTCCGAAGCTAGGAGCACCGTAGGAAGAGGATGGGGCAGCTGGGACTCCGTAGGAAGTGGCAGGGGGTCCGTAGCTGGATGAGGGCCTGGATGGTGGGGGTCCGTAGCTGGATGAGGGCCTGGACGGTGGGGGTCCGTAGCTGGAGGAAGGCCTGGATGGTGGGGGTCCGTAGCTAGAAGAGGGCTTGGATGGTGGTGGGCCATAGCTGGGAGATGGTCGAGAGGGTGGGGGTCCGTAGCTGGATGAAGGACGGGACGGAGGAGGTCCGTAGCTAGGAGAGGGCCTTGATGGAGGGGGTCCGTAGCTGGGAGCTGGCACAGATGGAGGAGGTCCGTAACTAGGAGCGGGACGAGATGGTGGGGGTCCGTAGCTCGGTGAAGGACGGGATGGTGGTGGACCGTACGACTGGGACGGAGGTCCATAGGAGCTGGATGGAGGTGCTGGGGCTCCATATGATCCAGATGGAGCACTTCCGCCGAATCCACCTCCGAATCCGCCAGAATGTCCTCCTGAGTGTCCACCGCCATGGTGACCAGATGATGGGGGCAAGTAGCTTGATGGGAGTGGAGCTGGAAGGTAAGTTTGAACCTTAGAATAAAGATCCGAAAGTGATCATAAAATCGTAATGACATCAAGATCAACGCGACAGTCATCATCCGTTTCTCATTACTCGGATATTCAAACCACGTTTATGGAGCTTATCTTGAACATATTATCTGGATAGTTAAAATTAGGGGGAACCTCCTCCTCTTACCTTCACGCTTAACCAACTCGCCAGCAAAAGCGGTGCCCATCAGGCAGCACAGCACCACAACGAACTGCTGAAAAGTGAATGAGATCTTTTAATTAATCTGATGGCTCAACACTTGGTGTGGGAAGGTGATGAGAAGAATGGACACATTTCGTCAATTTTTCTTGAAAGATTGTGAGAAAGAGCCCATGACCTTCTTATCACAAGACAATAATTTAGATTTATAGGTGATCCTTACCATTTTCCACATTGGCTTCCGATGCGACAAAGTGCAGCAAATTGGTACTTTCTGCAAGAGAAGCAGAGGAGAAACATGAGATAAAGAAAGTCTTGAGGAAGACAAATAGGAATTCCCATTGTCTTGATTAGATGTTGTGCAATTCATGCAGAATTGCGGCACTCTGGCAATTTAATTAGAAGTGGAGCTACTGATCGCCAGTGACAAAAGGGAAAGTGATGGATCACAAGACAGTTTTAAGAAAAAGAAGAAAAAGTCCATTTGAAGATGATGCTATGGTGTTCAATCTCTGCAAAATCAATTACTGATCCGTCGCACGCGATTGTTGCACATACAATGAAAGACTTTCTTCTCATCTGCACAATGTCACAATTTTTTCCGCGATCGATCATCAAAATATCACTTGAATGCAGATGCGCAACTTTCACACGATGTCTCGCGGGCATTGCGGCTCTTTTGGGCTCTTCGCAAAAGGTCATCCGGAAGGGCAGTGTGCAATTATTGACTTGCAAATTGCATAACATCCAAAAGAGCAAAGAAGACACTTGAGGTAATCCAACTTTGGGGCACAGAGTGGAAGACACTGAGGAGAAGATCACTAACCGTTTAGAGTAGTTCCTTCACTTGAGGGCACTGCGCCGATGTAACTACAGACAATAGGAACTGTTAGCTACCACCGTGTTCGACAATCAACTGAATACCATTCAGCTAAAATTCGTCACTTTATATAGTGGAGGTGAGGCTCATCGGGGGCCCAAAAGAGATCTTCCAGCGAACTTGGTGGCTTTCCACGCATCTCCCCCATCCAAATCCTCACCTCTCTCAACCATTTGCCAAGGAGGTGGGAATGAGCAAGTGAATCGTACACCAGTGGTCTTCTCACATGTAACTCATCTCTACAGCTGAAGAGCTTTTTCTGCAGCTCTCAAGATACACATAGGTATATAGAGATTGAGATATTTCATGCTAAAAAGACATTATACTTAGCAATAAGGGAGTCAGTCGCAGATTTCACTGATGGCTTCTTATTTCAACAGCATGAAATTGAGAAATTCTTTACACCGAAAATGCCTCCATATTCCTTATCAAATGAGCCAGAAAATTCAACGAAGCACGGCAAAATGATCACAAAAATTTGTTATGCATGCAGAGAAGAGATTTCAAAGGCAGACAAAAAATTCCCCACAAAACAGTGAATAAAAATTTGCGAGGTATAAGAATTAATTGTAATTATTATTTTTTAGTATCACCGGTGTGAGACGTGCTAGTTCATTTATTTTTTCGACACAAGAATCTCTGTGGAGATTTCCGAAACACGATAAGAGTGGAAGATTCACTGGCATGCTCCATGAATAACAAAATCACATTCGTACATGAATGGATTGTTGTAAAATTTCAAGGGGGAGATATTATGGTGGACAGTACTTCCAGCATTTCCTACACTACCTACGGAAGTGTCACAGGAAGCTCAGAAAATAAATCCGAAAGCTTCAGACAAATAAGCTTTACAAATTTTCTTGTGATATTACTGCAACATTTACAACTTAAAGATTCTCGAAATTTTCAATTTAAAAAAAAAGGTAATAAACTTGTTTCAAACACTTCTAAATGTCTAAAGCTCAGAAACTGACCCAAAAGCTGCGAGAAAGCTTTCAAAATGGCACTTGAAATTTAAAAGCTCCTGATATCTGAACTTCCGAAGACTTTGGCGCACTGTCAATCATTTGATCACCATCTTCTAACCATATAATATCTCCCCCTTGTAAAATTCACTTGCGGTGATTGTGACAATATGTTGCGTTGCTAAATTAAATTCATCATTCGACGCTTCAAGACGCTCGGGCATTCAAAGATGAAGAAGACATTCCTTCTAAGCAACAGAAATGTCTCTTCTTCGCCAAGTCATCCCAAGAGTTGACGAAAAAAAAGACAATTACTTAACCAAATAACGCATAAAATTGCGCAATGTGTCCCCCTCGTTAAATTAAATAATAGACGTTTTTAGACGGAGGGGCATTTAATTGGAATCTCAGGGGGATTGAGAGAGAACTTCATATGTGCAAAATTGTTTTATATACTCTCGTCTCAAGCACAAAAGCTCATGTTATGAAAGAGCTTTTTAATGTGTTATCTATTTTTTAAATATAATATTGCACAATATTAGTTAAAATACCTCATTTGGCATGTTTGACATCGAAATCATTGTCACCTCGAGTTTGCGCCTTTAGTTAAGAGAAAGCCATCGACTTCTTGTGTTTGTCCATCGCCCAAGACACAACAGTAGCTCTTAATGATGAGTAAATCACTCAAATGATCTTGAGTTCACGCAGGTCAGAGAAAGAGAGATGAAATGAAGAAGATTCTGTGCAATTTTCTTGGAAAGTCACTAAGTATAAATAAATCAATAAATGGATGTTCCCGTCTTCCTCACAAAACGACCATTCAATCACCTCTTATTGTTAACAACACGCAAGAAAGAATAACAGTGTGGTGATGAAAAACATGAGCAGTTATGTTTTATGTTAGAGAAAGAATTAATGTTGTGAATATCTTGCAGAAAGTGAAATTAATCGGTGTTTTGTGTATATTTTAACACAATTACACAATTTTGAGTCAGATTGAAGACGATGTTAGCAAATAATTGCAAGACAATTTGCATGAATTATCCATTCTTCTGGTTATCACCTTCGCGCCATAAAACCCATAGCAAGTGTTCCCTCCCAGTCTTTGACACCTTCCACTTTCCTGAAGTTGCAGGTGAGAGCAAAAATGCCCGTATTGGATTTTATGCGCTAATCACAACAATTGCCTTTCCACTATTATCGCATGCCTGTGGTCAGGGCTCTTATGCTAACCAATTTGATTGTATTGGTCCGAGAGAAAAAGAAAACAGCCAAAGGTGATTGTTATGAAAGACAATTATGATTTGGGAGGATCCTTGGTCTAGTTTTGGTCTGAAAGGTGGAAGTTTAAGCCAATTAAAGTCTTTTTGAAATGTTCAAAATTTAGGAAACTTTTTGGAAAATGAACTGCTTGAACGGATCTCTTTTGAGCTTTAACAGATTTCCTTTAAGCTTTTTAGAAAATGCTAGTCAAAAAATGATAAGATTAAAGCTCTTCGAACTTTTCAAAGCTTCCCAACGCTTTCAAAGTACCAAAAATTTTGGAAGTATAAAATGTGGGAGTGCTGTACACTCATTTTCCCTAATATCCCTTTCTTTTTAAATACTCCCCAAATTTTCCGTGGAAAATTCGATAAAATCTACTTAAATGAATCATATAAATTTCGCCCTGAAACCAATTTATATTACCTGAAGTTAGAGGACATTAGAATTGAGGATTCAAAATCAAGGACTCAGATACTGACGTGTCCAAGGACTATAAAAAATTCATCTGAGCTCCACCGCAATTTAGAAAGCTTTCATCTCTGGTCCTTAAATTGATGAGACGTCTCATATATAATACTTGTCTCTCCCAATCATTTATCTCCTCCTATATAACTACTTTTTGCCATCAGATGGTTTTCTCATGATTAATCTTGGAGTCAAAAGTAATCATACTTTTGGCAGTGAAATCATTCTCTGAGCCTTGGCTGAAGATGTCCTCCCGATGAGATGATGTGCAAGTTCAGGAGAAAATCGACAACAATCTCGAGATACTCTGCCTCCAACGCTCGAGCATTGTCTCTCGAAAAAAATTTGGACCACGTGAAGATCTCGCTGCTGATTATGATGATGATGCTGGAATTGAGCGAAGAAGCACTTTGGCAAATAGACTTTCACTCTCGTCGTCTATCCGTGAATTACCGTCTGACTCCGCAATTGGCCTTATATATTTTGTTCTGCCATCGATTTCTTTTTTTGAAACTTTTTGCTTGTGGCTGAAACCCGCATTGTTGTGGCTGACGGACAAGAGAAGACCGTCCGAAGATAATAAGAGCAATTTTGACTTTGTCTTGGCGCATTGCCAAAGGGTCTGCAATATGTAAGTATTATGTAGAAATCCCTTCCTCAATGGGCCACCCATCTGATAGCTGACGAGGCGTGACTTGAGGACGAGTGCATGAGAAGCAATTAAAAGATTTATACTTGTAAAATTGCGCAATACACTAATTGATCTCAATCATCAATCATGACTAGACAATGATTGTTGAGAGCAATTCATGGAGATTAATAGATATTCTACGCAATGTATCCTTGGTGCTGCAATTTCTGCACAATTGCAATGCACTTGAGTCCTTTCACAATTCCATACGACCAATATATGTATGGGAAAAATTGCTCATGGCTCGAAAAAGAGAGTGTCGTGAATTATTAGTTCCACTCTTGTGGCATCTTCGCTAATATTATACAATTATGACTGCAATTACAATTTGATATATAATTCCTAAACAATCTTGTAATTGATGTATTAAAATATATGGAATCGAAAGGTGAATTTTTCACCTGCTATATCTATGGGTGGGCCAGAAAAAAAATATGTGTAATTACCCTGCTTTCCACGAAAGTGCGTCCAAAAGCAAATTTTTTTTACTACATCCACCTACTCTCCCAAACTCTAAACAGTCGCGTTTGACCGCGAGCATCCAGTTAGTCGAAAAAGTGAGTGTTGAAGATGAGATGCAATTAGGCAGAGGTTTCGCTTCGTGGCGTTTCCTACCAATAAATCAATACTCACACGATGAAATATCTCTATACATTGAGGTGTCTCCTAGGCCCACCTGCCTCTTTACCTGCCCATTCGTCACACACGAAGGTTGCACCACATTGTTGGGTAATTAGAGAATTTGCGCATTTGCAAGGTGCATCCACTTGGTGCTATACAAATGGGCGATTTTTCAGTTCAGTTGCACCATTGTTGAGCACTCTCGAAAGATGGTGACACGACCGGAGATGCACTCCTCAAGAGGTACTGCACATGCTGAACAACTGAACATGAATATTGCACTATCGATTAACATATGAGACGCAATGGGAGACTTTTGTGTGTTCGGAACATCAGAAGATCTTATGATTGATGTTCTCCTCATGGCTCTTCTCACCGTGAAATTTATGGATGGGCGGCCTTGCGAATGTTTGAAGAATTGAACATTTTCAAAAGCATATTTAGCAAGAGAAATATTCTCAAATACGAATAAGTTGGACAATTAATTCTATGAAATATATTCTGGATGAATAACTTTGCAAATGTCGAAGTCATTTTCTATAATTGAATTTGAGACATTTGCAAAACACGACACATACATATATTGATTTTGTTGATTCAATTAATATGTATGGGAATTGTACTTTTGAATAATTTTATTTAAAAAAAAAAATATGATTAAAACGCTAGGTAATGTCTTCTAACACTTTTAGATATATAACTTCTTAGCAGATTTTGCTTCTTTTATAATTTGTTGAACAAACTTTAAAAAACCTGAACAGCCAGAAATAACAATTTCCTTTTAGAGAAACGTCTGATTGTACATAAATTCTAAAGCCCCAAATTATGTAAAATGTGTAAAAATTTATAGGTAAAAATATAGAAATGTTGGATTTCGTGGTATAAATTTTCACGACTCACGTATAAACTTTGATCAGTATTTCCAGTGAAAAAGCTCAGAAATCTTCCTAGCCAATACCAACTGATTTTTTTTACTCAGATTCGACACGTATTCCTATTAGGTATGTTTTACAACCCACGACTTCTGCGTGATAAAAGAGCATGAATAATGCTGGTATAAGTGTTAAACTAAAATGTGTACCCACTGTAAAATCTACAGTACTATGCCAACACTGGACCTTACATTCGTTCATGAATTTTTCATATTATTACCCCATCATTTGATATTCATCCTCTTTATAAATCTCACTTTCCACAAGAATTACTATATGAATTCCTCAAATTACATAAAACCACCCATTATCAATCTTATTAACCCACTACATGTGGTATAAGTACGACAATTCTTTACAATATGATGAAATTAAATAGCCATTTCAGCCCAAAAGAAATTAACCCGTGGACATCATGTTTTAGGTGGTAAAACATCAAAGTCCACTAAATCCCACGCAATAATGGCACAAGTTCAAATTTTATAATTGGTCATTGTTGTGCTAGCAATTTAGATGGTTTAGGTGATTCGACGTCCTGCACTGCTTTGACTAATTAAGTATGGCTTGGATGGCGGAGGGCGAAATTACTCAAATCCGGAGATTGCGACTCACAGATGGATTCTCCCATGGATCCAGGTAAATGCTTTGTTGAGCCACTCTGGAGCCGAGCTGAGATTTATTCTCTGCACTAAATACCCACTGAGAGGAAAACATCTCTCTTGAGTTTTGCAATGAAATTCATTGGTTTGCACACCATCTCATTCAAAGTGCTTTTGTTCAGTTTGAAGATGCCATCGTGAGCAAATTGCATGTCGAGTATCTTTGGATGCCTCTTTTGCATATAAATTTACGTAGTGGCGACGCTCAATTGCGGGATTACGCACTGTTGTGAGTTCTTGTGCAAGTTTGATGACTTTTTTATGGAGTCAGCGGCTTCATGAAGACTTCTCACATTGAGTGATGCTCTTCAGGTAATTTTCACCTTCTTATGGGTATAAATCGAAGCCCTAAAATTTATCGAGACATCTAACCATTCATTCAAATGCGTAAATTGACACTGGGGCATACATAGAATGAGAATTTACAATTTCCTGGTGCATCGACGATGAAGAGAATCTTCCGAGCCACGCATCGTCCATTGTGGGGGAGCGGAAACCTTCAATGGAATTGGGTTAGAGACCAACCATCTTCTGTGATCTTTCACGCAGTGATCATGAATAATGCGCCTCGTCAAAGTCAGGAGAATGATAGTTCAAAATTGTATATAAATCAACAGTTGGACGTTTGGTAGCGTCTTTTGGCAATTATGCGTCTCTGCCTCATTGTCTCACAGCGAGCAATGCTATCAAGAAGCTAGGAGGAGGTGGGCTCCAGTCACACCGGGCAAGGTTCCGTCAGTTCTTTCATGGATTAACCTCACAAGAAGAATATAGCGTCTTTCTCTCTTGGACATGAATTTTCTATGCACAGTCAAAAGTCTGAAAGAGCCGCTGAGAGACACAATTGAGTCTGACAAATAATGCAAAATAATACAGAGCTCATATGCTGCACACAGGCCATAGAAATTATGTGAGCAATTTACATTTGTCAGCCTTGATTCACTTTCATCTCGCGTCGAGGTCCCAACCTGGGATGCGGGCCGCATCGCTCAAAATTGCCAAATCAATCACCGCTTCTCGCCCTCAACTCGCCATCCAAATTGATGATAGAGTGTCTAATAAAGCCCAGAGAATATATTAGGAAATTGACGCCGTATATCTTGCGATCGCGCATTCGAGGCGCTCTTTTGTGCTAAAGTTGACACACGATCGAACGATCGCCACTTGAGAGCTCAGGGGCTTCTCACAAACATTTCACCGTCAGACATTTGAAAGCATCTGCGACATGGACTGCATTTCATCCTTCACTAATCACTCAACTTCCAAATGAAGATCACGAGTTGGAGGATTTTTGGGGGTTCAGCAGACAGTGAATGTGCATTGGGCTGAGTTAATTGATCTAATTGAGAAACAAATTATGAAATACAAAATGTGGAATAGGTTTTCTTAATAAAGTTTATTTGATATTTTTCAAAAATACTTTGATTTTGAAAATCGAAGGATTTTCCACTGAAATCGAAGTAACGCAGAACAAACTTTGGGAACGAATAATCGAAGCAACTATACGAACAAACTTTGGGAACGAATAATCGAAGCAACTACGAACAAATTTTGGGAACGAATAAATCGAAGCAACTACGAACAAACTTTGGGATCGAATAATTGAAGCAACTTCGAATAAATTTTGGGAACGAATAATCGAAGCAACTTCGAACAAATTTTGGGAACGAATAAATGAAACAACGACGAGCGAATAATTTTATAAAAAAAAATTATAAATTTTTTTTTTAATAATTCTTAAAACGCATTGCGTATTGCGAAAAACATTCATAAAAAATATAATTTAAAATATTATGTTTACTTAAACGATTTATACTAGGTACTCATATGTACAAAATTCGGAACGCCTCAATATTTTTAAGATCTTTGGAATCTTGAAATTACCAAATTGATAAACCTCTTAATCTTTGGATGGTTTGGATGCCACAAAGACCTCCTCACCTGAGCTTTTAGGAGAAACAAATTGACGCCAAATGCTTAATTTATGGGGCGCCTTTTGTGCATATGAACAGACGAATTGCCCAATTGCTCCCTGGTCGGTGAGCCGAAAAAGCAAATTGGATAGATATGACCATTGAAAATGCAATTACTTTTGAGTGAGTCTCATTGAGGAATGGTAGCTGACATGGGTATTATTGAGTCAATTGTTCCTCACTTTCGGGGTGATCGTTCGCTATGATTTGTGTTGATCTTCAATCATCTCTTTTTTTGGGAGATTGTGATGAAATGATTGATTGCTTTCCATTACCTGACCATCGTGAAGGCTAAGACATGGTGATGGGGTATTGACAGCTGCTGAATGAGTTTTAGTCACTCAATGAGATCACATTTTAGGCATTCAATTATCTTTAGGATATACCCTGCACATTCTTCCCTTGGACATTCATGGTGATTCACAGGGTGATTTGGCAATTTTTTCCCAATTGGATTTTCGCATATTTCACCTCACCTTGAACGCAATTCGTGTCTCACCTGTCATCTGAGTCCTCTTGCAATGGACTTGAGATGAAAATCTTTAATGGGAAGATCGTTACTCTGCTATTACAGCTGATCGGAGATACAGTGATCCCGCTTCAACGGGTCGGCAACAAAGTCATATGTGGAATTGGATAAATATTTAAGTAATTTGCAAATAATGATTTTTTTCTCTCTTTCAAACAACTCATCAGCAATTCGTGACCATGTTTCAGCCATCAATATTTGTGCACTGCAGATGGTCACTGTGGGGCGTTGTGGCCACCAAGAGAAAAGGAGGAGAAGACATGAAATTATGTAATTTCGCCGATTTATCGCCTCGTCTTGTGCTAGCAATGGGACTCATATATTCAGTCAGACCGGGGTACTTATTCTTTTTTACCAGAACGCTTGTTTTCGTGGTGGTCCTAACAATGGCCAACAGGAATTAATATCTGCCCCGTGGCACACGCAAAAAAGCAATTTTTATGAATGGAAAGCATGAAAGAGTTTTGCTTATGTGGGAGAAGGAAGGAATTTCCACGAATTTCACTGCGTTTGCGCCGAAATTTATGCGCTTTTTCGTACATGTTTTCCTCCTCACGAGCACGGCTGGAAAATTCGCTGGCCATAGAAAAACAGAATCCGGAAATCCAAATAGGGTTGAATTTAATGATTGCTGGCTCTTTTATTTATGACCTGTCTGTGAGGTGAATTGTGGCTCTTTTGGCCGTTCCTGGGGCGCGCTTGTGTGGAAGACCCGAAAGCACCCCGATGGCACGAAAACTTATTGATCTGGTGGACGAAAAGCTCCCCAACATTCAGAAAGATGTACCATTAAGCTCACCACGCCCATTCGGGTGAGCCAGCTAACATTTCCCCAGGCCACACCTTCGCGGCCATGCTTTTCGGCTCCCTAAAAGGCCCTACGGATCGAACTTTTGGAGGTCATGAAAATGTCATTGACAAAGCCACCCCATGAGCTCCACATGTCCTCACAGCAGGTAAATCCAGACGAAGCACCAGTCTCAGGATCAACCTGCTGAGTGACTGTCAATGGCTGGCCGATGAGTCTCAAGGGAGATGTTCAATCGGACCAAAACGACCAAAACAAGTCAGACAAACAACAATCAACGAAAAAGGGTTATTTTAGGAAATTTCCGGAAAGCAATTGCCACATTTACCAACTCAGATGGAACAATATTTACCTGATTTCCTCTTAAGAGCTTATACAGCAAGTTTATAACTCAATTCCAGCTTACAATTTTGCTATGACGAATTTGTGTTTGTTCGCAATTTTTTTCCATCTTGTTTAATCGATTTTGCGCTAAAGTCGATAAAGTGAATAATTGGTTTATTTAAAGCGTGACAAACAGGGCCAAAACGTGATCAATGAGTTTCAAATAGAAATAGTTTCATTTTAAATTAAAACAAACGGAAATATTCAATTAGAAAAATATTTATTTTTTCAATGAATGTTTTCATTTAAAGTACTTCAACTTCAACACTCGTTATGAATAAATGCTTAATTGTATTTTAATTAAAATAGTCACGCTAAAGCTTTAGCAAGTATATATTTAAGATGTGTTTTTTTGCGACACGGTTTTGCACTCTGACTAACCCTTTGATATTCGGTTGGCGACCAGCAAGACCGTTACAGATATAAATCTTTTTCTGTGACCCTAGATAGGGATCAACACGGTGTGAATATGTGAATGAAACACGTGCTACGAGGCGAATTCTTATATCTTAATAGCTTAGTTAGATGTAATAAATTATGATTTCTTCAATGTCTCACTTTTCTCATGCATATTCAAAAGAGAATAATAAAAAAATAGATTCAATTTATGATAGCTGTTTTATTCCAAATTATACAATTGTGTGGTAATACGGAAAAAATGTTTGGAAGTAGGAATTAATACAAGAATGCGAAAATATTACACCTGACAGACATAATATTTCACGTCTTCTTCATAAATGACTGACGAAAAAAAAAGCTTTTAATATTTATAATATGTGTAAAATTCACAATGACTAATTCAATACTTTTTATTAGGGACATTGCATCAGAATTCATCCTGGAGTAAATTTAATAAAATGCGGAAACTGACCATAACTGGAGAATCCCGCTCGTAAAATTTTCATACATTTTCTAGGCTTTTATCGTCCAGAGACGGATCCATCTGAAGGATTATCCCATGAAAGTACATGAAGTGCACTTAAATTGAAGCAGAGAAACATTGATATCCATCAAGAATGTCATGTTTACAACCCTTCCAAGATGGATAGAGCCTTCCATGTCCCCGGATAAACTCAGCCACAAGCACCGCCAGTATAAAAATATAAAAGTTTCACTTTGTTCTGTCTGCAGCAAATATCATCTATTTTTATTACACACGGACACTTTTGATTTTTGCAATTTATTTCACTCACTGAGACATTTTACTCGTATATAAATTAATTTTGTGCTCTTGACGGTGGAACAATGAAAATTTCTTAATTGAAAAAGATTTATCAAAACAATGCTGCCCGTATTCTCAGTGGACGATTCTTTTTTGCTATGAATGCAACTCCGCTGAGAAAAACCATTTATTCCCAACAACTTGACTACGTATATAGTACGTAGTCCGCTATGGGGTGACTACGTGGAATAAAAGGAGATTGTCAGAGTGCGCCTGAAGGAAGTTCCTCTTTAGTCTTTGTCGTAGGAATTACCATCTCACGGGACTAACTGAATAATTTTTCTTCTCTCTCTTAATAGCTTTTAGAGGCTGGTAAATTGTGAGGAAACGAGTTTTCTATGAAAATTCTTGTGGAGTTATTAAATAACTTTTATGATAAGGTTTGGCGAAGAGAAGTTTCTAAAAGAGTTCCAAAGTTAATGGAAGTTTGTCAATGTTTTCACGATAAGTGTATTATAATAAATAAGTAAGTATAGTTAGTATGAAATAATCTTATTAAGTCATATACAAGAGAATACAACTATACGGTTCCAATTGAACTACGATAACTAAATAGGGATTCCTTAAGAGTTAAAATAATTCAGTTTAGGATCGTCTAATTATTATATAAATATTAATTATTAATGTTTTTAAGTCTAAAGCATAACTTCCTATAGACAAGAGAATTTTTTTAGAAATCAGTAAATGTAGTTTGATTCTAATTTTTAAGGAACCGGATGACGTAAAACAAAAAGCATTTAAACAGATTAACACTAGAACTACCAAGCTGGGTCATTTTGACCCAGAGCGACATATATCTATACTTTTGGAAGAGTAGGAAATACTTTTAGGAAATATTTTTCACTGACTATTATTGTTATCACTAGACCTACAATTGACATGAAAAATTGCCCCCCACCCACCCACTTTCGGAGATCCAGAAGCACTACTCCTAGAACTACCAAACTGGGTCAAAATGACCAGGTATAGCTAACTTTGATTAATAATTAAAATGATTAATTAAATGAACCAGACTAACCAAGAACGGATCAACTAA
>CAKKOB020000696.1:8344-39039 GCA_918844115.2 Phlebotomus perniciosus | reverse complement strand
AATTTTCAAATTTCCTTTGCAACAAGTGCTTAAAACTTCTGCTCCACCGACTGTGTGTATTTACAAATGTGTGTAAACGCAAATTAGTTAGCAAATTAGAGAAAATTGCACACAAACTCACAATGTTAGTGAAACACATAAACACAATTATTTTCCATGTCAATTTTTTTATTTACATAAATGAAAAAAAAAACCATTTATTATGTCTTTTCTGTGTCAATGAAGAACAAATTAAAACTTAAGATTAACAGTGAATCATTTTTGTGTGTTGTGATTTTAAAAAAGAAATTAATACTGTGTCCACACCGATAAGAAGCTTTAAAAAATTATTTTTTTTTTAAAAATCTGTAATGTCTGTGAATGAGTGAAACTTATGAATTATTTACAAAAAGGACAAACAAACCAAACAGTGTTTTATTGAAAAAAGTTTCAGTGTATGACTCGTTCGGATGGTGGATTTGTTTTGCGGAAGAAGCAGAGGAAGTGCAAAAAAAAAATGTTTTAACAGTGGATGATGTCTTGATGGGGAGAATGTGAGTTGAAATATTTACACACAATGATTTTCCTCCACAACCCCATTTTCTCATGTCCCTTATGTCTCTGCAGCACCAGGGCGGGGAGGGGGATGTGGGGTGGGGGGTAGAAAAATGTGTAATCGATACTGGGGAGTTTTTTTGGGGGCAGAGAGCGCGGGAAAAAGGAAGGGACTTCACCAAATGTCCGTTGCTCCCATTTCGCGGAAGCTCAACACGCGGGCTCGGTGTTCGTGACTGTCTCCCGGAAGGGTGACTCGACTCGGGGTGAGATTAAAAATTTTCCTCACGGGAATCGGTGATCCAAAGATACCATCATCAGACTCCATGGCTCTGTCCACATCCTCAGTGCCACTGAACTCACTCAAGAGCTTCTCGAAGCTCTTCGTGACCGTCTTGCTCACATTGTGATACTTGCTGGTCTCGAAGTAGTCAAAGGCACGTTGGGGGGTTTTTGGGGTGGGGCTGGGTTTGCTTCGGTCACAGCTGGCGCTCCTGATCGATGAGCGGAACTTTGGGTAGTGATACATTTTGGGCGAGACAGTGGGGGGATAGTTGATTCTCTCACGCCACAATTCTTCCTGCAACTCCTTCTGGAAGTTCTCAGCCCCCTCCGTTGCCAAATTGGCCGCTCTGTAGCTATCGCTGCGCTTCAGGAGCTTCTGCTGGCGCTTCGGTGACGAAATGGGTGCGTCACGTGGTGATGGGGATGGGAATCTGGGGCGACGGGATGGGGAGGATTGGGTGTTGTTGGGAGTCATGTGCTTACCTGGACTGGAGACGATCATTGGTGAGATGAGCGGCGGTGGGGGCGGCAGGTATGTGTCCTCATCGCATTGGAGGTTCACATATGCCCCTGTGTTGAGTGACCCAATTGGGAGCATCGGCGGTGGCAGCGATTTACCGTCCGTCGATAACTGGGGCGCGTGGGTGTTCTCGTCCTCCTCCTTCAAAGGTTCATTGGCCGTGTTGGCCTGATTTTCACTCGCGAACTTTCGGGCGGGATTTATGATGGGCACGGGTCGTACAACGGTGGGCTTACGGTTGGACAGACCGCCAGGGGTGACGGTGGGTGGCCCACTTGTGGGGCTCACCTGACTCTGGCTATCTTTAACACAGGGACCAGGAGCAAATGTCGTGTGTGCACCCTTTCGTCGTTTCAGACTGTCTGAACTGTATACAACTTTCCCTTGCGCATCCAGCATGACGCGCGCACCCCTTCGACTCTCATTCTCCGTCTCCGTATCGATTTTCTTCTCGGACGTGCTGGCGATGCTGGGCGACAACAGATTGCTCTCGCATCGCATGTTGGCCGGCAACTCATTCAGAGACACATACTCAGTCTCTTCGGCCAGATTCCCAGACAATACCGTTGCCAAGTTCCTCTTAACAACGTCATTGGAGTAGTAAACCCCACCAGTTGTGGGAGTTTTATTGTTGTTCTTCACATCAGCTATGGTCACGTACTCACCGGATGTTGCAGAGTCCGAGGGGGACTCTTGGATGGTCTCTTCTTGATTTTCTTTTTGAGGACTTTTGAGTTTTGAGAGATTCGGCAGAACCCCTTTGAGCCGCCCTAGCATCGAATTAAGTGGCAAAAGCGTAGTCTTCTTAACATACTGCACCTCCTTTTTAAGTTCGGCGGGTTTCGTGGACGTACCAGGAGTAGGTGGTTTGGGGGTGTCTACTGTTTGGACGGTAGCATAACCAGTATTTTGATTAACCGTAATTATTTGCAATCTATCGCTATTAGCCTTTTCGCTGGCTGTGTTAAACTGCAACGAGTCTAGATCAGTCTCTTGCAAAGGTATATCCAGTTTCTGTCTTTGATGAACAGACCCAGACTTCTTAGCAATGACCGTCTGATACTCATCGTCGCTATTAGTAGGCGTTATTACGCACATCGAAGGAATTCTACTGGAGTTGATGGTTGTCTTATTTCTGATCCTCTCAATTCGATCAACTCCTTCTAGATCCGAAGACTCTGAATACTCAAACTCCGAGTAGCTTCTCACCCCTTGAGTTGGGCTAGAATTGGCGTTGGACTCAACTGGAGACGAACTGGTGTTGTTACCGCTATCTGGAGAATCAGTTCGAGTCTCTTTTTGTTGCTCTTGTTGATGTTGATGCACAATGGCGGCCACTTCCTTTTGCAGTAACACGCCGTTCCGTTTGATAGTACCCGTTCGTTCTAGGGTACTGCCAACGGTACTGCTGGAGTAGCTTCGCTCCAGTGTTCCTCCACTGTTCGTGCTACTGCTTCGATTAAGTTTCGTCAACGAACTCTTGCGTTCAGGAACGGTAGGGCCGACAATAAGGCTCCTATCGCTTCCAGCTGCTTTGAGGGTTGTGCAAACCGTTCCCGCTGAACTGGTTGTTGTCGAGGTTGATCCTTTTCCGAACAACTCATATTCGTTTTCTGCCGAAAGGACGGTTTGGTTACCAGAACTGGAGAACGAGTTTGTTGACGAAAGAGCTGAGGAAGTGTGCAACGGCGTTACGGGTTCCTCTTCTTTAAGAGTCTTGAGTCCAGAATCCACATGGAAGGAAGTGTAGTAACCCTCAGTGTCGCAGGAGTAAGCGGAACTTGTCTCCCCGTCGTCGTACAACATCTCGTGAACTTGCAGATCCGGCGTTGCAGTACCTTCGCTAGTGACGCTGCTTGAAGCGCTTGTGTTGAGGAATCGTCTTCGACTGATGATGGAACTGGGTGGTCCACTTCCAGGATGATGATTGTGATTGAGACTGTTACTAGAAGCACTAGACTTGGGCTGGGCCGTAATCTCACTCCCGATTGAGGTGCGTCCCGACTCAGAACTGGCACTCCAGTTACCACTGGATGAGTTGGGTTCCTCCCTCGTGGCCATTCCAATTCGCCTTTGTCGTCGTATTGAGGATGATTCGCGCAACTTGACAGGATTTATACTGGCTGGTGATGCGATGGAGATACTCTTCTCCGACGAGGAGTACGAGGGTTTTCGCTCGTGCGAAAGCTTTCGCTCCTTCTCGCCCAACTTACGACGATTGCGACTACCAATACTTTCGTAGACATTAAAATCATCAATGTCGGAAGACTTGGCACCGCCCTGAACTTCCCTCCTGTCTTCACCGTTGTTGCGATTAATCATTCTCAGACGATTCATGCCCCACTGCTTCAGCGAATTGAAGTGGGTGGACAGGGTTCGACCCGAATCCACGACGAAGGGGTCTCTCTTGAGGATGTCACTGGACTTACTCCTTGGCACCACTGTCAGGAAATCCTCTGTGTTGTCCGGCGTGGTCACGGTCTCGGGTTCCCTGTGCGTGTACAAAAGCCGTTAGTTGGACTCCAGTATCTCGATCTAATCTAGCATTCAATTTGGCAATGCAAAAACACATCAAAGAAAACTGTTGAGAACAACTTGATCAGAAGTCCAAGATGGCGCCACTAACGATTTCTTTTCAAAAAATAAATTTGTAGGAATTAAAAATCAAAGGATATGCTTTGATTTTTTAAAATCTTGGCCAATCATTTGAAATCTGATCAATTTGGTCCCTGAATTCATTCCAAAATCACAATTTTGATAATAAAATTCAAAATTATTTGTATAAAACCAATTTGTAAGTAAAACAAACTCGGTAAACTCCAAAATTAATCGAAATACTGGAGTTGAATTGATGCTGAATTTCATCAATTGTGTGAATGTGTTATATTTCTGTAGGCATTTGTTGAATAGATTGTGACAAAATATTGTGAGTTATTGAGAAACATAATTCCAAAAACATACAAAATAGGCACACAAATATGGATTAGGATTTTCTGTACAAACAAAAAGAGAAACATTCAATGTGAAAATCTATACAAAATTTCATTTGCCATTAATTTCAACACTCAGGTGTTACAAATATAATTTATGAAATGTTCTTCAAAACAGAAGTGGGAGAGAGAAACATTAAAAAAAAAGTCCTATATGCAAATTACTATATCCTCTCTTTTAGGGATAATGGTAAAATTATGGTTTCCGTCCTACAAACATGCAATTTGTATTTCATGATATAAATAACAATTTGACTAATTTCTCAATTAATGGGTAGCACAAGAGTCAACAAATGCAAACGCAATATTTGCCGTATTAATTTCAATTTGTTTGCAATTCCATAAAATTTGTGTGATGCAGGACAGGGGAGATAAATTTCAGCAATTGTCATTCCGCACCAAACCAAGAAGTGCCCACGGAGGGCGACGGAAAATGCGACCAAGGGAATTCTTCATCAAACCTCCCTCCAACCCCTCACACCCTTCCATCCCCAGTCTGAATGTCAGTTAAAGGATGGCGAGAACAGAGAGCAAATTGTCTGCTCCGTCAGCCATAGGGGTAGAGTGCAAATATTTTAATTTTAAAACACAAAATTCCAACAAGTCACCATTCAGAATGTAAATTCAGATGAAAATGCACTCCAAATATTTCTGACATTTTCCATTTGCGTAAAAATTGCACTTATTAGATCTCCCATCATGTTTTTGGGGGACACAAAAACGAATGAACAGAGTTGAAAAGCCCCATAAATCTCCCCTTCCGGAATTTTCCTTCCCCCCACCCACTCCCAGAGGAAATTGTCTGATAGCGTGAAAAGCGTTTACTCTTCCGCCAGGTTCAAAACAGAAAAAAAAGACACTGAATTCATGAGCAATTGCTGAAACGATTGTGCAACATGTCACGGTTTTTCTGCGAAACTAAAAAAACGTACCCATTGGCAGCTTCCTGGATCTCCTTCTGATCGGTTCCCGCCAGGGTGTTTCGTCGCTTTCCACGTGGCTTTTTCGGTCTCGAGCGTCGCTTCACCGTCTGATTGTCGACACAGTCGGACGGGGGAGAACTGACGCCACTCTCTGACGCCGAGCCCACGGTTTGGGTGTGCAGGAGGGATTTTCGCGTGTGGCACATTCGGTCGAAGCGTTTCCCAGAAATATCCACTGACACGACTTCCGCTGGGAATCTGCAGGGAGAACAAGGATTTTTATTTTACATGAGTGAAAATAATATTAGGGAGAAACAGAGTTGATGCATTTTGAAATGGGTTTTCTAGATAAAGATTGAGATTAATAATATTAGATAGTCCTCAAAAAGATTTTTTTAATTTTTTTAATTATTGAGAAGAAAATCAGTTAAGACAGTTAAGATTCTGAAACTTTTTTGGATAGTTTTTCAAAATTGTTCAAAAATCGTTTTCAAAATGCCCTACTAGGTACTCTAAAAAAATGGTTTGTGAAAATTGGACAAAGTTTGTTATTTGTTAGTAATAAATTGTAAAATTTTCAAATATTAACCAAAAATTTACAAATTTTGAGTCTATTCTTTTCAATTTAACAAACTTCTAACAAAATTTTACAAACAGTTACCAAAAAGTTTATCATTTTCAATTTTATATTACATATCGTTATTTTCTTTTTTAAATTTTAAGATTGTTGTTTTATTTAACAACTTTAAAAACAAAAAATGATAAAATATTTATTAAAATTGCAAAATAGAAAATAAACTTATATTTCCGAAAAGCCAATAAAAAGCTTTTAAATAAACATAGAAACTTTAATTTTAAAATTGGGTATTTGTAAACCGATCTTTAAACACTTTAACAATAATAAAAAAAAATATCGTAAATTAATTAGTGAATCGTCTTCATTGAATAACTAGAGGCCCAAGTTAAATAACCACTATTTCACTTCCAAAAAATAACTAAAAATTAGGTAAGGAAATTTTTAGTTTTTCTAAAATTAAGAAATCTATAGCATGTTCAACTCTTTACATTTTAATCCATCGATAAACTTACTTGAGGGCTAAAATCTGGCATTGTTCCTCTGGTGATGGCAATCTATGGTCCAGCGGCATGTCGTCTGGTGAGGCAGGCAGAGAGTCATGGATGCGATAACTGCTGACCACCGTGATGTCGTCTGGTTCATCCTCATCACCAGACGGTGGCGTGCAGGGAGTTACCACGACAGCCGGATGACCTGAGGCGTCCGTGCCGTTCAGTTGCCCAGTGAATCCCACACGTGCCACACAGTCCGGCGTCACCGTGATATCCCCAATAGCCTCCAGTGAAGTCCACTTCCTCAGGTCGTCAATTGCAGCCGGCTGAAATGAGCGGTTTCATTATAATTTCTGCAATTTTCAACTCAGACTTGCTGCACTGAGAGAAATAAAATAAATCTTTGAAAGAAAAACCTTGAAAAAGAATAAACTTTATTCTTTTTAGTCTTTTTTAGTTATTTTCAAAAAGAATAAAAACAATCCAATGAAATCTTCTTTTTAAGGACAGGTGTTCTTATTTTTAGTCTGTATCAGAATAAAAAATAATTAAAAAATCCTAATTGATTTTAAAATGAAATTTTCCACAGACAGGTATGCAAGTGAATGAATTATAATCAATTTATTTTTTTTTAGCAAAAATTAACTGGGATCGAATGCAGATGAGGCTTTTTATTTTTGCTATTTTCCTTTCTCCATGGAAATTATATTGATGAATGCGATATGAAAACTGAAGCGATTTTATTGAATTATCGCGTTTCCACTCGAACGTGCGGAATTAGTTTAAATTAAACAAATGCATGATAAAGTGTTCGTTTCAGAATGTGTCACGTACTGAAAATGTGTAATTCAAACTCAAAATCAACACACATTTGCGATTGAATTTCACGGATATTTAATTTTTTGTAAAAATACTTTAAATTCTCTTTATAAGAGTTGAATTGTAGTTTTATTGTATAGGTTTATCCTAATAATCTTCGATCATATCACTTAACATGAATTTATCTCGACTTGAAAGGGTTGTATAGCATTGAAAGATTGTGAAAGGCTGAACTTCCAAATAGATGGGGTGTATAATTCGATAAACGATGTGATAAAATGCTCGTATGAAGCATGAAGCTTCAAATGCAATGGACCAACATTTGTCATAAAACGCCAATACATGTAATAGGGATTTGGAGATGCTTTCAGAAATGTTGTTTGAGAATTTTGTGTATTCTGCAGCTGAAGTAGCTCTTCTTGAAATGCATTGCATCATGCGAGTGAAAAATGTCAATATTCATCTTCTCTGGGTTGATTTATCTTGCATGTTGGATTTCCTCTCAAATTCAATACTTTTTCCTCCCACCAAAAAAATATACATCGCGCGCTATTCTGGGATTTTTCACGTGACACGTCTGTCGGAAAAATCATGAATGTGATTGATTTGAGAGACAGATTGAGAGTAATTTCGAAATCAAACAGAACAAGAATAGGTATATTTCAGTGGTGATGCTGTGCTATAAGGTCAAGAGGTCGCTGAACCCTGATGGTTTAGTCGACAAAAGGATTTTACCGATGAAATATGTAAATCCAAGAGCAATTTATGGATGTTCGGCATCCCAAGAATGGTACTGGGGGAGATTCTGAGGGTATTTCATCAAGGATCAAGGGGGTAATAACATGGAAGCAAAGATTGTAGAATAAATGTGTTTCGCAATAGAATATTTAATTTAGAACAGTAGGGAATAATTGAATGAATTCTCTTAATTTGTGGATATTCCCATCGAAAAACTCATGAAATTTTCGGATAAATTTTAAAGCAAAGTTTATATATTCGAAATTTATGTAAGTTTCTGGATTCCTTATGAATAAATTCTTAAAAAAAAAATTTAAAAAATTAAACTGCGAATAATATACCTAAGATTTTATGAAAAAACGAAAGAAAAATTTTGAAAAATCCGAGAAATCTGGTTAGAAGAGTTTTTAAAGAAAACGTTATGAAAATTTTAAAGTCAAGGACCCATAAATTTCGTTTTCAAAGTCATTTTGAACTTTGTTCACGATATACTCAAATCATTTCGATTTATTTCCCCCTTCGTGAGGATTTATTGGGTTGTTGTACTCACCATTCTTGTTTCAATCTCCACATCAATATTACGTCTCATGCGACGTCTCGTTTGCCCAAGAACGGGGGTGCACATGAAGATCTCCGCCACGGAGGTTCGTCGTCCGTCCTGACCCAGCAAATGGTCCATTTCGCGCATAACACACACGGGCGTCTTCGCGGCGGCCTGATACAGGTTCCTCACCGCCTCGGAGCGAGTGGCCGGTGTAAAGAGCGCCGTGGCGAAGGTCTCTGTTGACTTGAAGTGATTCTTGATGTGCACGAATGTGGCCAAGTCACCCTCAGCTGGAAAAGATCAAGGAGGAAATGATGCGAATTAGATGAGAAGGAAAAAACGACAATATATTGGAAACAAGTGGCCGTTTAAGAGTCGTGACTGAAATATTAATTAAGACCTCTTGAGGCATATTGGTTCAGTGACTTATTTATGTATGAGCGATGCCGATTGTCATCTCAGCGGGTCACCGAAAATCGCTGCCTATTAATCATTGCAGCTAATTAAAGTTCCTCCGATAGAGCGTTTTATTGCCCATACAGTTTCTGCCCCCGAAATGCCAAAGATAAGATTTACACACACTCTAGCCGTGACTCTGAAACTCGGGACTGGGAGGACCATGTGGTTCTCTCAAGTACCTCCACCAGACACAAACCCATTATATAATAAGACGCCAGAACGCCCACACATCCACGCTCCCAGCTAAAACAGGAACTCCTCTCTGCCACACGTTTCGGTTTCTCTTATATGCTGGGTGTTGATTCACCGGCATACAAAAGTGTGTTTAATTTATGGACACTTCTTCCTCCACCACAACCCACTCCATCGTGAGTCAACCCGCATTTTTCAGGACTATCTCGTTGGCCAAAGGTCATTTGAAACTGACCATTTAACGGGCAGCCAGAGCAACGGTTGAAGGGGGGAAAACCACTTGTGAAAATGAAAATCTTCCCAGTTCACACATCAAATATACAACCGTGTGAATCACGATTGGTTAGAATTACCCCAGAAGTCCTGTCCGAGGCAGTTTCATAAATTTTCAAGGCATTGGTGCACATATGGCAAAGCTCTAGAGACACTTTTACGAGTTTGAAAGTCGAGAATACTTGCAATTTTCACGAATCGACTGTAAGCAGAAACGTTTCTTTTTTTCAAAGTTGGTCTCTTTCACCTTTTCCACTTATAGTGTGAACTGCATTGAATCAGGAAAAGTCTGGACTAAAGTTTTTCCTGGGTGGATACCATCAAGGATGATAACTTATTTAGATGGTAAACTTTATACAAGTCCACTAAATATTGCATTCATGCATGGATTTTGGTGATCAGGATGCAGACATATTTTTTTGAAATCAAGTTTGAAATTCAGCCTAAGCAAATCTTCATTTTGATCTCGATAATTGAAAAGAATTCAAAAGATATTTTTATTAGTAAATATTAGCAGAGATAAATTGATAAATGGAATAAGTGAATAAATTTTGAGTAATGGCCTTCTCAGACCTGGGTTTAGCCTAGAAGACTTAGCGGCTAAAACGAGGCTCAGGGCTTTGATAGACCTGCTTTTGGCTAAAGTATTTATTTAGAACCTTTAGAAAGTTGTTCTGGTGCTTAGGCTAAGCGCGATCCGAACAGACTACAGTAAAAGCCTCGTTTTAGCCACTAAGTCTTCTAGGCTAAACCCCAAATGTATGCGGGGCATAAAGGGCAAGGGCCCAAGCTTAAAACTGCCTTTAAGCTTAAAACTGGACATGACTTTAAACCTGGCCTTAACTTTAAACCTGGCTCTAAGCTTGAAGCTGGCCTTAACTTTAAATCTCACCTTAAGCTTAAAGTTGGTCTTAACTTTAAAGCTGGCCCTAGACCTAAAGTAGGCCTTTTTAAGGTGGTCCTAAGCTTAAAACTGGCTCTAAGCCTAAAGCTAGCCTTAGGAAAATCTGCTCTCGGCTTAGCCTTAAAGTAAAGGGCCTAATTTTTAAGGAGACCCTAAAATTTAGGTGAGCCCTTGAGCTTTAGACTAACCTTAGCTTTTAAGTAATTAAGCTATCTCAGTTTAAAATGCGTTAATACGTTGTAGGTTACTTTATCAAATCAAAATCACTTGACCAATTAAGATGATTTTCTTGACATTTGAATTGAGTTTTGATACCAAACGAGCAAAGCTTAAGATTACAATGCATTTCCCCTTTCTTAACAAATTTTATACATGGTAAAGAAAGCACCACCGGTACGCTCACCTGTTGAATGCCCAAAATCTCAGCCACATTCTGAGACACATAAGTTATATCGCCTTCAGTGGAGACCACCAGAAGGAAGCCATCCAGAGCGCCGAGAATCATTTTCTCAGTTTCAAAGTACTTGGGCATTGCCACTAAAGTTTTAACATCATTCTCATTGTCGTCCACTGTGTCTTTCTCGGTCAGAATTGATGCTTTTGGAACTGAAAAAAACATGTTATATAAGATAAGAGATTCGCTCAGAGACACACACCATCTTGAGGCGTAGCGCCCCCTATTAGATTTCTTTTTCAAGCACATTAGAAAGTGAATGGCAATGAATATTTGAACTTGCACACTTTTTGCCAATGTTTGCATCATTTTTTTTTAATAGCGAAAACAAACAATAAAAATTTCCAAAGTGTGCAAAAAAATATTTTGAAACATCAACTTAATCACTGAGCAAGATTGCAAATATAGAAATTTATCTTATTTACACATTTTTTAGATTATTCTAAATAATAAACATGAAATGATGAAATAAGGAGTCAATTAACACTTACAGAGATCCAGCACATTTCTCACTTTAAGAAATGCAATTGAGAGTCGCATAATTGATGCCTTGTCCAATTGATCAACCTCTTCTCGTCGCAACGGCAGAGATTGGGCCAATTCAGTGAATATCTCCGTCTCCCTCGAGCGACGAGTTCGAGCTGCATCCCGTGACTTTTCTTTACGTTTCTCATTGTTCCTGGAAACAGATAAAACCAAGAGATTTGTTAAATCACACTTGAAACTCCATTAAATCAGATTAATGGGAAATTCACAGAGTTTATTAGCGACTAATAAAATGTCGCGACAAATTGTGCATTTTTTTCCACAATTTTCACGCACTTTCTTACCACATCATTGTTCGTTGGCAACTCTTGACTTCACTTATCAGATAAATTGCTCAATAGGATCAATACAATTGGATTTATTTAATCGTCTTTCTGATTTATGTTACAAAAAATATGATAAAGATGAAAACCATAAATTATACCAGACTTTTGGCAAAAATTTATAACCCAAATCAATTGTTATTTAAAAACTCATGAAGAACAAATCATTTATCTGATAGTCCTAATTTCAATTTCGATTGTGTAATAGAAGTTAAAGAATTTATTTTTTATAATTCTGATAACTTTTCATGTCGATCGTAAATTACATCAATCATGGTGTTAAGTTAAATGTTAAGAAAACCAGTTCAGAGGGCAGAACGTAGGAGATGTTCGTACAATATTAAAAGCTTGAATAATTAATCATCTTGATTTATTATAATCCAGTCGCGAAACTCGTCGTTTTGCATTTGTGATTTTTATTATGATTGTTAATAAAATACTCTTTTAAATTCTTATCAAAAACATTGAGGCTATTTACATCGAGGCCGGATTTTGCTGTTTTTAATAGCATGATATTATGAAGTTTTAAAGTTGGCTTTCAAGAAAGTTCTCATCAATCAGCATGAATCCCCAAAATCCCCATTTATTAACCCGTTCCAGTCCACCTTTCTTGATAAGATACTTCACATGAAGGTATGCTATTAAAATCCTAATCACAAGAGTGTTATACAAATCGCAATATCTAATTGCTACCACTTTTATAGCCCAGCCACTTGTAAGCACCAGAATTGCTTTGAGATTATTATTACCTCTCTTGGCTACCTGAAAATTGATAAATCTCTTTGTGAAGAAAAGCACAGACAGCACGTTTTCACAATGATTGCCCCAACATGACTCATCTAAATGTTTATTCTAAACCTCAGCTGCAAATAAAATATCCTGTACTATATTATGCGTGTCAATTTTCAATCGATTACTGTCACTAAGAATTATGTATTGCTTTTTAATTGAAGGATTATCCATGCTGATATACCATGTGAGCAATGGGTAACATTAACTTATCAGAAAGTCATTTCATATTCCCCGCAGTTGAAACACGTCAAAATGTGTGTCATAATGGATTTATAGTGATACTTTTTTATATTATCACTTATGGTTAGACTTTCTGCTATCAGTCTCCCCGCGCCAGGCACAAAAAAGAGTCGTCTTTGCAACAAATTTGCAATCATCAAGTCAAATCTAATGGAACACACCAAAAATTCCCAATAACCTCCATTTTACCCACTTTTTGAGTGTGTTTAACGAGCAATCAAATTAATTGATCATGTTTAGTGATATCAAACACAGACTCATGCAGGGTATAAATGCATCAAATGCACAACACGTAATGGTTATCAGCGTGAGTTACATAAATGTACCGTCTTTGATAATGGCATTGAATGTTGTGACTTTCAACGAGATAAGGAGGAATTTGTAATTTCTCCATAAACCATTTTCCTATATAATACCTTTCACTTGCTTGTCCACTCAATGACATTTTTCAACTTTCTCTCTCCTCTTCAGATAATCTTTGTCAATGATATCTGCGAGCAAATTGAGAGGAAGCAATTCCCCAAGTTGTCTAGCCATTCTCGCAAAGAAAGGTTCATTGTCTACCCAAAGAGAGTCACACGCGGAGTGTCAAACTAGTAACTCATTGTGAGAGAGAGCTTATCAGAATTGGCGAAGCACGTAGAGATATGATACCATGTATTGGAAATGTTGGTCAATTTGCTCTCAACATAATTTATGACCACCGCAGGCGAAATATTCAAAAAATTTCTGCGAGCTAACACGAGACTCATTGACAAATAAACTTTATGCATGTCATCTTTGACAAAATTTCCGCTCCACAAAAAAATACAATTTGTATTCAACTAATGCATCGCATGTACGTAAATGAATCTAATTAGTTATTTTACTCACATAAAATCTTCCATATCGATCATATTGGCAAACGGACAAGGTGCGTCTCCGTAGAAGCCATAGCAATAAGCAAAATTCCATGGCCTTGGTCCCTGACAGGGAGCATAAGAGATAGGCATGTCCTCTTGATAGGAATTCCCAGGAAAATGCTGTTGCTCAACACTGACATACCGCGGAACACCGTACGCGTCAGTTTCATAGCCAGGAACTCTCTGAACACACTCTCCCATCTGCTGGTCACCATAATAGCAATTGGTGTCCAAATCAGATGAATTGTAATTATAGGAATTGTACTCAGGATTAAACCACGCCTGAGACGGATTCATGTTTTCCAAAAGAAAAAAACCGCGATCACCCGAAAAGAACTCAACCGCCGCACTTTCAAGACTAATCGATAAATTGTCTGCAAATTCGCGTTTAATATTGCCAATGAGAAATCCAACAGTATCTTAAAGGTATAAGTATAGAAAAAGTCCCTATCTGATAAGGATCGTCACCGTCCCCAATCACTAGCCAATAGCAAGCTAACTCGAGCATTTCACATAAACTCAAGGGGAAGTGGACTAATTCAATCTCATATGGAAGTACATAAGGTTCTCCCTCCTATAACCTTCCTAGACACATAAATTCATAAATTAAATTGATTTTTTTTCTTAACACCTCACCACGATGGATTATCTGTGATTGTAAATTTTGGTGACCAGTGACGGCGGCATGACTTACTAATGTATATTATTTTAACTATATTCCACTGCCTTATACAGATAAGAAGCATAAATATTTGCTATTGAATATTTACACACAACTCCATCCACAGAGTCGCGGAAGAAAGAACAGTTTTAAGTAATTGTTTCAGATCAGTTTCCCAAATTAAAATTTCTTTTCCCACAAGAAGAAGCAATTTTTTCCCAATTCGTAACAGTAAAAGTTTTTCAATATCTTCACAAGGAGCAATTTTTCAACAAATCTCAATATTTTAGGGCTTTAGGTTATTTGGGCACACGTTTTATTTTAACTATTGGCAAAAATAGTTGATCAAAAAACAAATAAGTCATAGAAGGAAAAAATGGAGATGGAAAAGGTTTAGACAAGCGAGTTGATTTCTTACTCCTCCACAAAATATATTTTCGGAAAATAGCGTTTCTATCGAATTCTTTTAACATTTGAAATCTTTGGGAATGCTTGAAGTCGAATAAATTCCTAAAGACTGACATTTTGCTATCAAATAATATAAAATTCGAATCCTTAAATTAAAGTTTAGATACAATAAAGTGACCTAGACAATAATATCACTCATTTTGGATTATGCAAATAAGCATAGTGTTTCATTTTGTTTAGTGTTTATATGTAAATAGATCTGTCAACAATCGCCAATCGATCTAATGTTACAGAAACTAAATGATTTAATTAATTCATTTCACAACAACTTTGTGGTATTTCTTGGAAAAAAAAACAAGCCATAAAATATCACTCAAAATTTTAAAAGCTTCAACACTTTAATTAATCCTTTCAAAGATCAGAAAATTATCATCTAGGTAATGAGTTAGAGAATTACTTTTCTTCAAAAACCACAAAAACTATGCATTATTAAAAATATTATATTATCCCCATTAAGCTGTTCATGTGACAAATACTTTATGATTACATTGTTTTTTTTCGTCTCCTCTTCAGTTTCTCAAACAGACAAAACATTAACTCGCAATTTGTAGTCACTACACATAAAAGTCTGAAGCAAATTGTGTTCCCATTATTAACATTTCAATTGTAACCCATTGAATTAAAAATTTTCGTCTTCATTTGCAAATAAAGAAATGATTTTTTTATTGCTTGTAAAGTATTCTTTTGAGCATCTCTCTATCACCATTAGACCATCACTAATAGACCATTTGATAAATCAATTGACTACGCATTTCTTGACACCATCCCACAAGGAATAAAAAAAACATGTTGGCGATTCTCGGTAAACGACATAAAGAAGAAAAAATATTTATGAGAAGATATTTGATCATGCTGAAAATCGCTGCGTCATTTTTGGCACGTGTAAAAGACAATTAACTTAAAATCGATTCATTTAGGAATTCCCTGGAAAAAACCATCAAATTATATGAAGCAGCTGAATATGTGAAAAAAAAAACATATTCTTGCTAAAACTGGTTTTATTTTTCTCGCGTTATGACTGATTAGAGCGAAGCATCTCTGGCAAATAGTGCATGTATTGGTATGATTTTTTTGCTGCGTTTGTTAATATTAACATACATTCTCCCTTGATATTTAAAATGCATTTTATCTATTCAATGCAACATGAGATCTCTATTATATGCAACATCATCAGACTCTTTCGCATTTCTCTCACTTCATTGGAATATCAATCAACATGAAGCTCTACGTAAATAAAACAACATAAAAATGCACAGCATTTGCTGCGGAAGAGGCAACAAACTCTGTCTAAATATGCAAAAATCGAACTAGAATATTTGAATCTTTAATTTTATTGAAAAAGAACTCATTCTGTGACCCACATTGATATCTTTCCAATATATTATTGGAAAACTTTCCCCTTTAGCAACACGAACAGCTGAGAGAAAAAACCCGAAAAACATTGCATCGTTCAAAACACGATGTTTTTCTCGCTCCTCGCAACACATTAAAAATATTTCTGACAAATTTCTGACAAACAATATTCTGGCGATTATGGCATAAGGTCAGAAAGACTCTTGATTTCAATATATTTATTTCGGGTCTAGTATTTTGATAAATTGCTTTTACAACCTGCGAACGCGTTTCACTTCAACGGAAAATGTGAATTGATGAGTCTTGATTTAGAAAAAAAAAATTGAAGGACTTTATTTTACCGTCCATGACTCTCTTGCCTTGCAAATTATATGGAAATTGTTAAATCGTCTTAAACTGTATTGAATGTATCGGTACACCCACCATTGAAATTGCAGTCTATAAATTAAATTGCACTTCTTTAAGTCTGTCTAAACCCTTTTATCAAACACCTTCCATTGAGTAAATGAAAGCAGAAGGAGATTTTTTCGGGTCTTATCAGAAAAAAACAACGTCAGATGATACTTCTATTTTTTCATGAATTCATTGTCAACTGTGAAAGCAATTTCATACTATCTTGTTAAATTATCACGCCAAACCAATTATGTAGATATTGGAGTAATGATTAAACCCAGAAAACATAAATACCTTGTCCTCAAGATTATATTGTAAAAACAAGAATGTGTGATACGGAGTTTTCACAGGTTATCAAAGATTTCAATCGTTTTTAGTGCTAAAATTTTATAAGAGAATAATTTTAAGTAATTTTAGTAATAAGACAATAATTTTAACAAGAAATACGAGAATGAAATTATTTCTTCAAAAGGTTTTTCGACGTCAAAGATTATGAATGACGCAGGTTTTCAAATGAGCCTAGAGCTATTTTAAAATTTTATAATTTTTACGAAAAAAACTCTTTTTATTCAATTTCTTGATATGCCGAATAAGAGGTTATTGACCTTGTTTTCTAGTAAATTGAGGGACGATTTACAAATTTCTTTAATTCTTATAGGATCTAAAGAAATTCTAATTGGTTTTGAATTAGGCTAAAGTCAAGATGATTTTCTAAGCCTGTAATTTTTAAAACATCAATAAGAAACTGTAACTCTAGACCTTACTTAACCCCTTTTTCAAATACCTCAAATCAAAGGACATAAGGACTTCGCGTTCTATAATGCAATCAACAAGCCTAATCATCAAGAATCTATATTTTGTCTTTCCGAGGATGAAAATATACCAATTATAGCCACATAATATGCCTGTCAATTTAAATTTTCTCCTCCCAAATATAATATTAATAAATATTCCATGCAAAAGATTGTGCAAGAGTGTTTTGGATGAGAGAAAAAAACTTGTTTATGGTGCGCCAGCTTGGCCAGCCAGTTTGTCTTTATCCTCAGCAAACCACCAGCTAAAAATGCACGGGAAAGACATCACATCAATGCCATGAGCCACAGACATGGACTGGGGAAGCTCTTCCCAGTCGATTGGGGACACTCGAGATGGTGGCAAAGGTCTCGTGATGCCCGTCTAAATTGCCAACCAGAGATGGAGTGGAGCGAGAAAAAAAGTGCAGAGAAAACATCCAAGACGTGGACTTTGGACTCTCCCGTCCGGAGAACGTGAGCACCCCATGTTGGCCTCCGATTTCAGCGGAAAATGCCCAATGGGGGCTGGCACTTGAGCTGTGTGCCCCAAATTCATGAGAAATTCAATGGCAAATAGAATAATTTTGATGATAACCTTTGCGTCATTGAGTTTTTCTGACTTTCGAGACATCGGAGACGCCATTTATCGACTGATTTGCTTAACTTTCCAATTGAATATTTTCACCCAGTGAATGGTGTTGCATTTATTGGGCATGCATACCTGCGCTTCTCCTTGGCTGGCTTAGCACCACTTCCCTGCTGAGTCAACATCTTCTGACCTCTTTTTCACCCACAATCAATGCAATGGATATTCTCGCGAGACACACTCACCCCCGGAAAAGTCACACTTCTCAGAACACTGCCAAGGAAATGTGAACTATAATCGCACAAATGCACCCACTTGCACTTCACACAATTGTTTTTAGCACTTTTCACTGCGATTTTCCGCACTTTTTCACCACTTTTCTCTCCACCGAGCAAAATTTCTATCAACACCAAAAAAACGTGACATTTCTTCTTCTTCTCTTTTTCGCTTTTCGGACTGTCGACAGGTCGACAGCCGTGACGTCACGATTTCGATATTTTTGAATTCAAAATGTCTCCAAATTTCGATATTTGGAGACTTTGGAATTTTTTGGCGCAATTTCCCAAGTAAAAAGAGAAAATTTGCCGATTTATAATTCTACTTTTATTAAGAAATCTCTGGCTAATTCTTCATAGGATATCCCGAAAGAAGAGAATTTGGGATATCCGGGTAAACTAACTTGGAGTCTTTTGCACAAAATCACTTTTTCCTCTCAACTTGGGTTTCATCCAGAGAGGCTTCCACTGTGGCTTCTCGGTCATCCTTTGTCCCTTCAAGTAACTCATCCACCTTCATTTGAGCCTCTAACTCCACGTCTCCGTCGTCATTTTCCCCACTCTTGTTGTACACCGTTGGATACTTGGAGAAGCAGGACTGCATCTGGGAGAAAGCCTCATAGCAGTCGGATCCCTTGGGTTCCACTTCACTAGAAAGTACCAAAAAAATTCAGAATAAAATCGCTAAGCAAAATACAAGAATTTCTATCAAAACCACCTGTAGTGGAAACAAGAGAAAGCTTCCCGGAACTCCACTCCGCATGGACCAGTGGCCATGCCTCCGAGGCACGGACAATTCCAGTTAATGTCACCGTTCGGGAGGATGAGACCGGGTGCTGGATCTGACTCGGGAAGAGTGATTTTACTAGGCCCGGCGAGATCCTCCTTTGTGGCGAATATCACCTTATCCTTCCCCCCGTTGAATTGCTTACAGTACGACATGTCTTTAGAAGTCCTCGCAACGCACCAGAGAGAGCAGAACCGGTGAGGCGCAGTTCACGTGAAAGCGACACGGGATATCCTGGAACGTTGCAATGAGCGTCAGAGCTGTCCGGAGCTTGACGTAGTCCTCCTTGGGAACTCGTAGGATTGTCTTCAGTGTCTTAGCGTCAAACCGCAGGACGTCCACTGTGGTGCAACCACCTATTTCGCCAAACACCTCCTCCAAAGACTTGTTAATGCCCCCCTTGAGGAAGACCGGAAGAACTTCTCTGGGAACTGTCTTGAATTGCCTGAAAAATACCCATGAGGAAGTTGATTCTTCTACCTAAATCTCACCAGGAGGAACACTTACAACGATACGTCTAGGTAGACGAAGGCGCTCATGCTGAGAAATAGAGGAAAAGGTGCATTTTTGCAAAATTTTCTCGCAGCAAAACACGCAAAATCACAAACTTTGAGGTTATGAACATGTTCGAAAAGTGACGTCACAGTTGCGAAATTCGATTGGCTGTCAGCAGACGTGAAAACAGGAGGGAAATTGCTTGTGAAAATTTTACGGGATTTTCACCGTGTTCAGCGACAAATCCAACTTCTGAGGATGGCAGAGCAGCTGCAGAAGAAGCAGAAAGTCGCCGAGGTGCCGGCACAAGCCGTGGAGGAGGAAAGTGAGCTCGATGGACCCCAGATGATCGCCAAACTCGTCGTAAGTGCCCCATTCTAACCTCAAAGCGATGGTTTTCTCGAGTTTTCCGGGTGTAAAAAATGAAATTTTGCAGAACACATCAACAGGAATCACAACTGGTGACATCAAGAAACTACAGGAGGCGGGATTTTATACAGTGGAGGCGGTGGCTTTTGCCCTGAAGAAGAATCTCCTGGCCGTGAAGGGGATTTCCGAGGCGAAAGCCGAAAAAATCCTTACGGAAGCCGCTAAATTGGTGCCCATGGGCTTCACCACGGCCACTGAGTACCACCAGAGACGCTCTGAAATCATCCAACTGTGCACAGGCTCCCGCGAGTTGGACAAACTCCTCGGCGGAGGAATTGAGACTGGATCAATCACTGAGATCTTTGGAGAATTCCGCACAGGAAAGTCTCAGATCTGCCATACGCTCGCAGTGACTTGCCAGCTGCCCGTTAGTCAGGGCGGAGGCGAGGGGAAATGCCTCTACATCGACACAGAAGGAACTTTCCGGCCCGAGAGGCTCCTATCAGTTGCTGAACGCTTCAAACTCAACGGAAATGAAGTGCTGGACAATGTTGCCTTCGCCACAGCCTACAACTCTGATCATCAGCTAAGTCTGTTGACTCAAGCAGCTGCTATGATGATTGAATCTAGGTAGGTGATTTTAAAACGAAATGCTCTTATTTGCCTTTAATGCTTCCTCCTGAATCCCACAGATACTCCCTCCTGATTGTCGATAGTGCCACTGCACTGTATCGCACGGACTACCAGGGTCGCGGTGAGCTGTGCAATCGTCAAACCCACCTGGGACAATTCATGAGGACTCTGCGAAAACTTGGCGATGAATTTGGAGTGGCCATCGTGATTACCAATCAAGTGGTGGCCACTGTTGATGGAGCGGCGATGTTCAATCCTGATCCTAAGAAGCCTGTTGGAGGCAATGTAATCGCTCATGCTTCCACAACGCGCCTATATCTTCGCAAGGGACGTGGCGAGACGAGAATTTGCAAGATTTACGATTCACCCAATCTTCCAGAATCCGAGGCGGTGTTTGCCATCAATCCGGATGGAATTGGCGACCCGAAGGAGTGAGTTTTCCTTTTTTTTGTACTTTGATAAGTTCTGTTTCTATTTAATCTCCTACCAGTTAATTTGAAATAAATGGGAGTTATTATCTTGGAACTAGTAGTGGACATTCATTGGACAAATCAGCAGACAAAGTGTCCGACGAGCCAGTTATTGGGGATTTCTGCTGAGAAAATGCAAAAAGGGATACTCATTTCAAATTTCATTGTCTTGTTTCGTCGGTTTTGAATCCAAGAATTTCAGGGAATCATTTAAAAAATCTAGTTTTAGGAAACTGCAGAAATTTAGATTAATTCCCCTTAGAAATATCATTTTCACTATTTTGAGAGGTTATTCTCTTCACAAAGTAAATTATTTGTTTCATAAAAATGCTTGACAAGCGTTAGAACGTTTAAATTTTCCAAATATGCGAGAGATTTCACGGAAAAGGTCATAAATTCAAGGAAAAATGTAAAAAAGACTTTGGATAACCTCAAAATATTTATGTATCATAGGTATATATGATACAAATAAAATTGCTACAAATTTGGATCTTGCTGTTATAGTTTTTTGTAAAGAAATTTCTAGCTCAAGTGAAATTCCCTATAGAATGCATGACTTTCAAAACGAGTAAAGTTTTGCCACTTCCTCTCCTAATTTTCTCAAATAACAAACATATTCCAGTTCTCCACATTCAGTTGAACCTAGAAAGAGAGCGGATTAGTCTGTGAAGTGGATTGGATTGATAGGTAACTTCGATGAAGTTGCTCAAGTGCTCTCTAGCTCTGATAATGGTTCATCCAAATTTTGATTAAAATATGGTTGAATTTTGAAGTTTCCGTTCCAATGTTTAACGAAACGATCAAAGAAACATATAGGCAAGGTTTCCTAAAATGATTCACCCCTTCATTTTTGAGAAAGGCAAATGTCAGTGTTGATTTCCAGAGTGAATCGATTGTTGTATTCAGGAAGTATTCTAAATGCAGTAAAAAGTCGCGGTTTCGTGAATATATCTGCATATTTAGCCATGTCCGAGAAAAAGGGTGAGTTTAATTTAAGTTCTTTTTATTTACTTAAAAATTGCTTCATGATTGAACTTCCTAAGCAGAAAATCCAAAAAGTCCCAAAAAGGATGAAACTCCCAAGGAGGATGAGACTGTCGAAGAAAAGCCCTCATCATCGCGATCAACTGAGCTGATGAATGACGTTGAGGCTATCCGGAATTATTTGGCTGAGAAATTGAACTTGTTCGCGGGAGGACTCAAGGATGACGATACGGATGCGCGAAGGCCACCCAAGGTGCTGGACAAGGTGGACTTTGACGGATTGATGGAGCACTGGAAGGAGAAAGGCTTCCGGAATATTGTGACAATGGTGGGTGCGGGAATTTCCACCTCAGCTGGGATTCCGGACTTCAGATCTCCGGACACGGGGCTGTACAGTAATTTGCAGAAGTACAACTTGCCCTATCCCACGGCAATCTTCGAACTGGACTACTTCATGGACAATCCACAGGCCTTCTTCACGCTGGCTAAGGAACTCTATCCGGGCACCTTTAAGCCCACCCCATGTCACTACTTCGTGAAGCTCTTGCACGACAAGGGCTGGCTCAAGCGTCACTACACCCAGAATATTGACACGCTGGAGAGGATTGCTGGGATTCCGGGAGAGAAGATTGTGGAGGCTCATGGGACTTTCTACACCAATCACTGTCTCAGCTGTCGAAAGGCCTTCACGATGGAGTGGATGAAGGAGGAGATCTTCGCCGATCACGTTCCCACCTGCACGGAGTGCAATGGAATCGTGAAGCCCGACATTGTGTTTTTCGGGGAGAATCTTCCAGAAGAGTTCCACCTGTTGCCTCCCAAGGACTTCAAGGATTGCGATCTGCTCATCATCATGGGTACTTCGCTGGAGGTGCAGCCCTTTGCCTCCCTCCCGGATCACGCCAATGACACTTGCGTCCGACTCCTGGTGAATCGGGAGCTCGTGGGCAACAAAGACTCCATCTGGAGTCTCTTTTCACGCGGTTCCGGAAGAATGGAGTTCGGCATGCCGGAGAGTCGCCGCGATATCTCATGGCTGGGTGATTGCGATGCCGGAGTGCAGCTAATCGCTGACCGACTGGGCTTCGGTGATGAGCTCAGAGATCTCGTGAAGAAGGAACATCAGCGAATCGACGCAAAAGGGGAGACGGAAAAGAGCAAAATTTAATTCAGAAGTTCTTTATTTCTTGGATTTCGAAGTTAAGTGAAAACAAATTCAGTTACTTAGTTTTTAGTAGCTTCTGCCGAAAAGCGTGAAGGCCATCGGCTTCCTCGGGCACTCGGGATGAATGCACTTGTCCGAGTCGGTGAGCTTCTCGGGCTGCTCGAATGGAATACAGAGTGTCTTGGCGCCCATGGACGGAGCACCGGGTTCAACAAATTCAGCATTCTCCCTGTAAAAGAAGATAGATAGGTTAAAGACTTTGCATAATGCTCAATTCCAATGTAAAAAGTGGCTTCAAATGAAATATTTTAAAATCCTAAAAAGAATTTCTTGTCTTACCTCTGACTGTCGTCCTTGATTTTATCCTCACACCCAGTATCGCCACAGAAAGGTGACAAGATGATATTCTTGGCGTCCAGCAACTTGACAAACTCACTCCAATCCCTCGTCAGCTTCTTGTGATCATTGAGATCCTTAGTGGCTTTCTCCAACATACTATCATGGATCTTATCTAGAAGCATCCTAACATTATTCACGGCATTGGCTCTGCTGGCCGGGATCTTAAGGCCAGTATCCCTTCGGATGTAGACCAACTGATTATCCTTGAGATCCTTGGGTCCCAACTCAATTCTCAGTGGAACTCCCTTCAACTCCCAGTGATTGAACTTCCAGCCGGGCGAGTAGTTGTCCCTGTAGTCACCCTCAACTCTCACTCCAGCATTCTTCAGCTCCTCCACCAGCGCCTTGCAGCTGTCTATCAACTGATTCTTCTCCTCCTCCTTCATGCTCGCCACAACACCGCATGGCACCACGATGACCTGAATGCAAGCCACTCTTGGCGGGAGAACCAATCCCTGGTTGTCCGCATGAACCATAATCATCACTCCTATTGTCCTCGTGGTGATTCCCCATGAATTCTGGAACACATACTGTTTCTGCTTCGTCTCCGGATCCTCATAGACAATGTCAAACATCTTGGAGAAATTCTGACCCAAATGGTGACTCGTTGCCCCCTGAATGGCCCTTCCGCTGGCCGAGATGAAAGCCTCAACTGTCGTGGTGAAGTCTCCACCAGCAAATTTCTCCTTCTCCGTCTTCCTGCCCTTCACCACGGGCACCGCCAGCAAATCCGTGTACACCTTGGCGTACAAATCCAGAATATCATACACTTCCTTGTGCGCCTCCTCGGCCCCCATGAAAGCCGTATGTCCCTCCTGCCAGAGGAATTCACGTGTTCGCAAGAACGGCTGCGGATGCTTAAACTCCCATCTGACCACATTATTCCACTGATTGAGTCTCAGCGGTAAATCTCGATGTGACTGAATCCACTTGGCATACGCCGGATACATGACAGTCTCCGATGTTGGACGAACAGCAATAGGCTCCGCCAGATCCGACTCCCCTGACTTAGTCACCCACGCCACTTCTGGTGCAAAGTCTGCAATGTGAGTCTTCTCCTTCTCCAACACCGAGCGAGACACAAAGATCGGGAAGTAGCACTCCTTGACACCCATCTCTGTGATTTCAGCGTCAAACCACGTCTTGATGGCCTTCCACACGGCGAACGACCAATGTCTGAGGATATAACATCCTGACACATCGTAGTACTCAATCAACTCACCCTTGGTGATCACCTGGGAATACCATTCTGGCAGATTCTCCTCCTTCTTCGCCTCAAGACCCAATCGAGTGACTTTCTTCATGCCAGAAGGCTCTTCAGGCGTGGGTGTTGACTCCTTGGAATCCTTCCTGCCTTTCCCCTTCTTCCTGGAGTCATTTCGCCTGCCCCCTCCACCGCCACCACCTCGTGGAGCGGCGGCGGTTGGGAAGTCCGTTCCAGTCACTCTCTTATATTCCGCCTTGAGATCCAGCAAAATCTTCACGGCATTGTCAATTTCAGTCTTTGAAGCCTTTGAGGACTTCAAATTCCTCACAACATCTCCTTGAGCATTTATCTTGGCCGTCAACTGATCCTTCTCGCCATCTCCTCCTGTCTCAGTCTTCTCTTGTCCAGGCACAACGCATCCTGGCTTCCAATCCTGACCAGTGGCGCTCTTGTAATCCGCCTTGAGGGCCAGAAGAGTCTTCACTTCTGCCTCAATCAGAGCCTTATCCGCTTTGTCACCCTTCAATTTCCTCACCTTTTCCCCTTGATTGATGATCTCCTGGTTGATTTCACTGGGATTCATTGTTTTCGAGTCACTCTTGGGAGGTTCGGTTTCTACCTTTGCTGTTGGAGCTGCTGGAGCCGGAGTAGTAGAAGGTTTCCAATCACTCCCAGTCGCTGCCTTGTATTCCGCCTTGAGACTCAAGAGGAGCTTCACAGCTGCATCAACGTCATTCTTCGGAGCCTTCTGACCCTTCAGAGTTCTCACTGTATTCCCTTGAGCCGTAATTTTCTCGTTCAGCTCATTCACATCAACTGCTGCGGGGGCTGCCGCTGTTGTCGTTGTCGCTGCTGTGGTTGCCGCTGCCGGAGGAACACAGCCAGGCTTCCACTCCTGACCACTCACTGTCTTGTATTGAGTCTTCAGAGAGAGCAGAACTTTCACAGCTCCGTCAATATCTGCCTTATTGGCTTTGTTGGCCTTCAGACTCCTCACACTATCGCCCTGTTGGATGATCTTCTCATTCAACTCAGCAGCTGAAAGTTGATCAGTGGGAGCTGCAATTGGAGCCGCTATGGGAGGAGCTGCTGCGCCTGGCTTCCACTCCTGTCCTGTGACAGCTTTATAATGTGCCTTGAGATTCAGCAAAAGCTTCACTGCCGCATCAACGTCTGCCTTTTGAGCCTTGGACGCCTTCAATTCACGCACTTTGTTGCCCTGATCGGTGATCTTACCGTCCAACTCAGACGCATCCAACGTGGCGAACTACAAGATACATAAATTTGACGTTGAGATATTATACAAGGCATATGAAAAGTATAGAGACAAAACTGATAAAACTAACAAGTGAAAATTATGATTGACTGACTGAAGAAAGATTCGTCCAAAGCGCAACTTTTCGATACTATTTCACACGCACTGGTTAATGATTAATTTCACCTAACATGTCCCCAAATTTATGCTAAGAACTGTATCTGACGCGGAGTTGAACGTGGCAATTCCCTTTCACTCTCAAACAAAAAATAAAAAGAGATTGATCACTTACATTGCTGGCACTGACAGTTTCTTTGGGGCTTTCTTGCTTCTTCGGCGGTCCGGCCGTTGGCATTTCCTTCGTATGTCCATCGGGAATGGCGAATAGAATAACCGGCGACTCAACACTTGTGAATTCACTCTTTGGCTTATAAGCCACATCAACACGGAAGAATCCCCTTCTCTGGAGTTGAATGATATCTCCCACTTTGAGCTTCTTCAGTTCCGGATCACCCAACATTGCCACCTCGGTGCGTGTCTTCCGGTTCACATACGCCTTAAAGTCCTCCTCTTTGCCCAACACGGGCTTGCTGATGATGTGCTCGAAGTAGACACAGAAGGTGGGCGGATAATCAGAATCGGGAAGCTTCGCCAGCCACGTGAGCTTCACTGTCTTCTTGTAGTCCTTATTGTCCAAATTGAGTCTGGCATCGATGGATGTGACTTTTCCACCCTCTCTGTTGATCTTCTTGATCAGGAGATTTCCCCAATTGATAAATGTTGTGTTCTCTCCCTCCTTCAGTGTCTCAGCATCCACTTGATCAATGAGAATTTGCGGTCCCAAATCAACTTTCTTCATTCCAACACTTTCATTCTTCGGATGAGCTGGAACCTCGAGACTCTCCTGCTTCGCTCCCTCAACATTCACCACCACCGTGTTGCCCTTCTCCAAGGCAGTGTATCTCGGAGCCACGGGATCTATGACTTTCTTATTGAAGGCCCAAATCTTATCCCACTCCATGAACACAACAGATTTACTGGATCCCTGAGCAATTATGAACTGCTTGAGACCCTCAACGGTCATTCCTCGACGGAGGATTCCTCTCACTGTTGGGAATCTCGGATCATCCCAACCATCCACAATGCCTTGATCAACAAACCAAGTTAGTTTGCGCTTCGACAGCACCGTACTAGTCATATTGAGTCGGCTATACTCCCAGATCATTGGTCTTCGCAGTCCCAGTGCCTCGATGAACCAGTAGAACTGATCATCACGATCATGATACTCCATTGTCCTGAGCGTGTGGGTGACATTCTCAATGGCATCGACAATTGGGCAGGCGAAATCATAAGTGGGATAGACTTTGTACTGAGTTCCCGTGCGCGGATGAGGCTCATTCTTGCAGCGATAGATCGTGGGATCTCGCATGCATCCATTCGGGGAGCTCATGTCAATTTTGGCTCTCACACAGCATTTCTGACCCTCTGCAGATCCCTTCACCATCTCCTGCCACATTGAGAAGTTCTTCTCCACGGAATTACTCCTATTGGCCGACTCGGTTTTCTGCTCACGCTCCTTCTTCATCTGCTCAGGCTCTGTATCGTCCACATAGGCTTTGCCCTCCTTCAGCAACTTCTCGCAGTATTCCAGCATCAGATCAAAGTACTGGGAAGTGTGGGTGAAGATGTCAGGCTTGATTTGCAACATCTTGAGATCCTCGAGGATCACTTGCTCAAAGTGAACGTTCTCTTTGGCGGGATTCGTGTCGTCAAAGCGCATTATGAGCTTCCCTTGGAAGGCCTCCTGGTAGTACTGGTTGAGGAGAGCCGCCTTGGCGTGACCAATATGGAGATATCCTGAAGCTTCAGGTGGAAATCTCACCACAACCTTTCCCATCTCAGCTCCTGGCAACTCCACAAACTTCCCCTCTTGCTTTCGGTCGCCAAACTTCTCCTGACTCACCGCAGGCGTCTCCTTTTCCGGCAATGATGCCACTGCTGACTGAACACATTCCTGAGAGAGTATCAAATTATACCATCGCTGCACATTCTGTGGCATTCTAGAGGCCTTGAATGCCTCCTGGTTGTCGTAGATGGCATTGAATACCGCTAAATCAGCGATGGTGAGTCGATTACTGACCAAATAAGTCAGAGAAGCGAGATACTTGTTCAGATAATCCACTTTCACGGAAGGATTCATCCCGAAGGTCATACTGAAGGACAGCCAGTGATCTATTTGGGTGGCTGTCAGAGGATCATTCTCATCGTAGAGTCCCGCTGAGGGAGAGCTTCGAGCCACTCTCCTGAGCAACTCATTCTTTCCGGCACTTCCACTGTCCGGAGAATCCGCTGGCAGAGCCTTCCACTCCACTTCGAGTTTTTGCACATTCTTCGCGTATTCGCCAGCAGCCAGAGCGCCTAGAAGACAGATTCCAATAAGAATTGCGGCATTTCACAATTCCGATAAACAATTTCATCCCCTATAAGGCCAAGAAGTAGGCGAGACCTAACCCCAAAAATGTTGCTTGAGAAAAAACGTGTAAAACTCATATTTTCTTACCGATTGGCGGATTATTCTTATTGCATGTCAGTTTTAGAGACATTGCGGATGATTTTATTCACAAATCCACTATATTTTCACGCTAGTTCAGCAAAGAACGCAGCACTGAAAAATCTGTGCGTGGCAGCCGGATCACTATTTTTGCATAGAGAGATTCATAGAAAAAAACATAGAAAAGTTATCGACGTCGACACGGCTTTGAAAATTTAGGCGGGAAAACTTTTCGTTAAATTCGTACAGAATAGGAAGAAAGGAAGAAAGTAAGTTTTTAAGTGTTTTTATTCGTTCATAAAATCAGTAAATAACCAATAAATTTTCCACAAAGCTTCTTTATTAAAACCGCCCCATTATGTCTTTGAAACATTTTTTGTATTAAATTTTGCTTTTTGGTTCACGATGCTTCTGGATGAAGTCTGAAATAAGTCCGGCAACTCGCTCTGGATGCGACAAATGGACATGATGTTTTCCCGGTACGGTCTCGTGCTTTATTTTGGGGTTCTGCTTTTTTATCTTCTCTATATCAACTTCCTCATTTCTCAGATTAGAGAAGAATGCAGTTGACTTTGGCTCCACACTGATGTAAAGAAGAGGGCAAATAATATTTCTTCCAAGCTTGAGAGAGTCCTCATCAGAAAGTGGAATAATATGAGTTAATTTTAATCGACAATCGGTTGTGAAATAATATTGATCTGATTGATCATCAATCCGTCTTGTACCGCGTGGAAGCAAGTGCTCACAATCTTCTAGCGACAAAGAATCTAATGAGGTTGCCTTTATTCTTTTAATAATTTTATCCTTTGTGTAAAGTGGCTGGACTTTCGAAATGTGGTTGTTGATTTCACTTGTATTTCTTAAGATGCTCTCATTATAGAAATAAGTTGTCAAGACTGGGTTTGTGATTGGCTTTAACGAGTCCAAAGTGATGACCATATCTGTATTTTCTGGGAAGATTCCGGAGTACATAAAGCACAGCTCACCTCCAGATGAGTGACCAAGTAATGAAATCTTGTCCCACTCGTAAATATGCTTGATACGATGAATCAGCAATAAAAAGTCATAGTTACTATATATCATTCCCTCTGGAATATGAGATGAGAATCCGTGGCCAGGCAAATCTATAGCCAAATAACTGTATTCCTTTGGAAGAAGCGGAATTAGAGTGTCGAAAGTTCCTGCATTATCCATCCATCCGTGGATTAGGAGAAACGGTCTCACGTCAGAAGGTCCCCACCATTTCCCAGCGACATGTCCCCATGGCACTAATATCTTCACTTCCGTGAATTCCTGTGAGTTATATTTTTAATTATTAAATCAAAAAGAATCTTAAACTTTAGGAATTCACTACTCACTTTACTCACAGTTTCATCTAAATTGTCTAAATTCATATCCTTTTAAATCGATATTTCACCAGAACTGTTCTTTAGACACTAAACTTAAGACTGATTTTAATTTAACAATCTTCTCACTAATATATCGCCTTGCCCCCACCCCTAAATCTTGCTGTAAAGTTAATTAGAATTAGAGTATTGAAATAAAGACATTGTTTGGCTAGAATTAATTGCACTCTTTTTGTTCATTAATTAAAAAAGAAAAGAAAATTAAACGTTTCCAACATCTCATTTGGGCCATAGCTTTTTATCAATAAGTACTTAAAGTTCTGCGTATGATTTTCAAGTCATCCAAAGACTTAACTTAAGATATCGTCTTCATGCCTGAAGGTTAATAAATTTGAGGCTTTCAAGGCCTGAATCGCCCGAATGCATGTTTTTTACTTGAATTTTTGATTTCCATATTTAAAAGAATATAGGTATGCAACAATATTTACTCTTATTTTAGACAATTTTATCACTTGATAAAAAGTTGTCTTTGGCAAAAATGTGATAGCAAAAATCGAGCTGTAGTGTATTTACATGCATTGGCTATAAGAGCCATAGGTATAAAGAAGAGCTTTTTAGTTTTCTAATTTCGACACACTTAATAGCAGGCTTAATAGGTACTTTATTATTAGGAAATAGGTAAAAGTTAAATTTATTTCTCACCGTGAGATTTTTTTTAAGGTTTCAAGGTGACTCTTCACATTATAGTCTTTTTATTTTAAATCGTTTTTCTTACCAAATAATTTCATTCATTCATTCATTTTCAAAAAACCGTTTATCCCTTGCGGGGTCGCGGACCAAATAATTTCAATTTTGCTTTTAATTGTAGCAGAATGAGACCCAAAAAAGAATTTTTTACACCACAAAAATAAACATCTTAACTTATTTGCGACCTAGATCGGAAGAGCGTCGTGTAGGGAAAGAGTGTAGGTCGATGTGTAGATCTCGGTGGTCGCCGT